>JAXCGZ010011670.1:27500-75000 GCA_037179515.1 Halocaridina rubra | reverse complement strand
ATAAAGATGAGGAGTGTTGTGTCTTGTTAGATGTGATGGGATAATAAGAGATTTGTAATGAATATCCAAGAATATTCGGCGGTGATGTAGACATAAAAATGAATATACAAATATTATGCTGGTTACATTATGATGGATACAAAAATACACAAAATATTACATGTATGCATACCAGCTAAAAATGAATATTCAATTTGCATGAATTTTGCAGATTAATTAATTTAGCAAATGTGTTTAGAAGCAGCTCCTATATGACATGAAATTTATTATCTTAATGCTAATGCTTCCTACCAGCCAAAGCTAATTCAGCGTTGCCAGGTAATTTTTCTTGTATCTTGCATATACTTCAAAAATTTACAATTTTAATTATAATTTCTACAATAAAACTTGCTTATTTTATTATTATCAATAGATAAAATTACTCTTAAGAATATATCATTGATGATGAAGTGAGTTATTATGGAATTGCCTATTTGATAAGAAACTAAAAATCTGGTAACCTTTGAAGGATATGAATTTTAGGCTGCATGTAGTGTTTTCACTCTAACTTAGTTGATAAACAAAGTTTTTCGCGCCAATGTGAGTGAGTGAGAGCTTGAGAATTTTCTTCCAAATTCCAGTGGTGAATGTCTTGAAATTTTATTTAGAATTTTAAATTCCAAGGAGTAGACAGAATTTCACCTGTTCAAATCAACATAGTGTGTTAAGTCCGATGCAGTGCATATGAATCGGTCAAAAAGGATACTTTATGGCAAGTTACGGCCCGCGAAGAACATAGGCGGCAGCCCAGCTCAGATTTCATGGTATATGTTTACTTCCACACCCTCTCAAGTTAGGAAATAATTTCATCTTGTATAATCTTATATGAGGGTTGGTTCGGTTAGTTCATCTCTGGTGAAGCAAGCGCAGGTATTATTTTAGTTATGGGAATTAATTAATGGATCTCTGGCGAAGGAAGCGCAGGTATTATTTTAGTTATGGGGATTAATGGAATTTGATTTTTTTTTTCTTCATATAAATAGAATAATAGATCTCACTAAGACAATAATTATGAACCCCATATTTACCCGGTCCCGCCTCACAATAAAGGATGGCTAGGGAAAAAGTACCCCTAAGAGGGGGTCCTCCCCGGCTAGGGATGATGCATTCCCCTATGTGTGGTTAGGTTAGGTTGGGGCGCACCAAAAATGTGTTTGGTACACCTACAGTTTAGCGGGCCATACCAATGTTCAAAACCTACTAATAGATGGCGATAGGCTCTGACTAGAGAACTGGCGGATGAACACAACAAAAATGGTTAAAAATGGGCATGAGACATTTTTTACTATCCTAACTAAAAATACTTACCTAACCTCTTAGCCAGGGGTCTTCGCCCTTGGGACCCCCATCTTGCTGTCCTAACTGAAAATACTTACCTAACCTTCAGTCGAACTACTTACCTGAGTGGAGGGATGAGGTCGTTGAGCGGCATGGCCCACTAAACTGTAAACTACTCTTGTGTTTTTTCGACGCTTATCATTGTGAAGTAAAGGTTTTTGTGCTTCATTTCTGCTGCATGTCACTCATTTTTGCTTTCCCCCTACCCAAAACCCCGATTCCCAACACTTCCCCCTATGACTGTAAGGGGGGCATGGAAAGTCTTCATCAAGTGTTTTGCACCAAATGGAGTTTAGAATTGTTTGTTGCACAGAAAACTGTCGAAAATATACAGTTATGTTGCTATAATAGAATAACCCACTCTTCTAAAAATTTACCGGATTGCATTGATAATTGTAATCCTAGTTAATTACTCTTGGATTTTGTTGTATATATATTTCACTTGGGTTGTGATAAAGTAAACATATATGCCGTTTAGCAATCTATGATAGTTATTGGTATTTACAGAAGTAATAATAATAATAAAAAACCTCTATTTCCATTACAATACAATGGGTATTCGTCAGCCGGGGCAAGCCCCAACCCCCTACTGTGGTGCCCAACCACAGCAGTTCTGCCAGTAAACAGCTTAAACTCTCGGTCTTGGACGGGAACCGATCTTTCGACCTCGTGAATGCGAAGCCAGTGCGTTACCATGTACTAGCCAGAAGTGACAATAGCAAAAAAAAAAAAAAAAAAGGAGAGAGAATGTACCTGTTCTGTTGCAGGACTAAACAGAAAAAGATTATTTCATATATACAGTTATTTTACCTTAAATTCTCGATGGCATAATTAAACATAACTAAAACAAAAGTAGTTGTACAGTAAAGTTGGAGAGAGTAATACCCATATGTGGCTGGACGAGAGTCAAAGATGTAACTTAATTATGATCGATACTGGTACCCATATTTTACGTGGAGAGGTTAGCGGGATTTGAGGTTTAGCTCTCAACTCCCATGGTGAGGTATTTAGGCTGGTTAAACGCTGATCTTTCTATCTCTTCACGTCTTTGTGCAAACCCTTGAGATTGTCCCTGAGGGGTGCAATATGTTAACATCCATTACGTTCACAAGAGTACAGTTAAAAGCCTTGCTGTAGGATTTGAGAAAAAGTAGGTAGCCTATTTTGGGAGCCGTTTTGGTAAATGTTTACTTTCACACCTTTGACTAAACAGGTCCTGCTGTGGAATCTTGTTTTGTGTTCCTTATTAGCTGGCTTTGTGTTGATTCCAAGAATCTTTGGAATAATTTTTTTAAGGCCTGTACAGAGTATCCTCAACCTATGTTACAGTTTTGTTCCTCGAGACCTGTTGTAACCCTGTTTTCTCTTGTAAGTTGGAACACACCTAAATAAGCACCTGCGTCACCCACCTATGCTAAAGCAGTAGTAATATTTCTCCCCTTTTCCTAGCTTTTCTTTATCTCAAATTACAATTCTATGGTGATGTCTTTCTTTTTCTTTGAAGCACTACCATCAGAAGAATATGCTTTACTCTTAGGAGATATATTACGGGCCAAAAATGATAAAAAAAAAAAAAAGCCAAATAATTTATGGGAAATGCATCATAACCACGGTGAATGGCTTATTTCTTCTCACACTGTTGTGGGAGGAAGTGAGGCCCTTTTCTCTATTACTCACGATCTGGAGCAAATTATCAAGCATCCTACTCGTGTTCCTGATCGTCACGAACATGCAGCAAACACTCTTGACCTATTCCTTACTTCTAACCCTTCAAACTACTCTTATTCTGTGCTTTCCTCTCTTGGTAAATCTGACCACTCTGTGATCTCAGTCTCTTCCATTTTTGCTCCCCCTCCACCAATCCCTCCTACTCAGAGCTGCCTTTGGCACTTTTAGTGTACCCAACATGAAAATTTGCGTAACTTCCTCTTTGACTTCCCATGGGATGACTATTGGTTTAGGTCCTGCAACCCTGATCAGGTATCTTTAAAAGTTGCCGAGATCATAACCTCTGGAATGGAGGCGTACATCCCCTCTTCTACAAAAACTTTCTCTCCCCCTAAACTTTGGTTTGACCGTTCCTGCTCCAGGCCAGGAATCGGGCACACCGATATTACCAAGCCTCTCCTTCTGATTTAACTCGCTCTGCTTTTATTGTAGCTAGGAATCGCTGTATTGCTCAGATTCGAAGGTCTAAGGCTTCCTTTATAAGAAGTAAAGTTGATGACCTTAACTCCTCTCCCACTGAGAAATGCTTCTGGTCCTTAGTCAAAAAATCTCCAAAAACTTCTGTAACTCAAGCTTTCCCACTCTCTTTCGTTCTGATGGTTCTATAGCTTGCTCTCCCACTGACAAAGCCACTCTCTTTGGCTCTCATTTTTCTGCCAACTTTTCTATAAACGATTCCAGTGCACCTGTTTCTCAATCTTTACCCCTCTCTAACCCTATGCCCTCCCTTATCCTTTCTTAACTCAAAGTTCATAAGGTTCTTCGCTCGCTAAATACGAACAAGACATCTAGCCCCGATGGTATCCCTCCAAGGTTCCTTAAGGAGTTTGCAGATGAACTGGCTCCTGTGCTTTGCCGTCTTTTTCGCCTCATTCTGTCAAGCAGTATATATCCTTCATCATGGAAGCATGCTCATGTTTAACCTGTTCCTAAGAAGGGTGACCGCTCTATTCCTTCAAACTACGAACGTATAGCCCTAACCTCCTCTATTGCTAAAGTTTTCGAACTTTAAGTTAGATAGTAAATGAGGGAGAAATGCTGCGAACATTGGCCGCTCACTGGGATTAGCTCGTTCGACTGGGTTGACGATCGTTATGGATAATGTACTTTCACTATTTTTATGTCCTAGATTACATGAGTAAAGGTAAGTAATACTGCATAGTGTAGTTTTGCTATTTTTATGTCTTAGATTGAGAACTTAGATAATTTTTCCATGTTTAAAGTATTTATATTTAACTATGCATTGGGACCTATTGAATTTAGGTGTTTTCCAACTTGCCATGATTTTTGGGTTACGACAGCTGTCAGGAACGGAAACCTATCGTAAATCGGGGACCTCCTGTATTAGCAGTTCAGGCATCTGTGTATTTTCTCTATGATTTTTCTGCTGCAAGGAACATCTCATTTGATTAACTATAGTTTAAGTGACCATTCATAGTTTTTGTTCTATTCAGTATATTACATCAATATAGTGACTTGTAGTAAATAATTTCTTTGCATATTTTGGAGGGAGAATTTGTATAAAAGGCTTTCCTTAATGGAAGACCATGACATATGACTTTTGATTGGTATATTCAGTGTAATTTTAAGATTTAACTATTGGTTATATAGAATGAAATATGAATTTTCTTTAGTGATCTGTAACTTTTTTTATTACAAAATTGAATAAGGTAATAATAATAATGTTTTGTAACAAGCTCTATTTTGGATTTTCTTACTTTATCATATCCATATATTTTTTTTTATGTACTCATACTTATTTTTTAAAACTCTTTTCTATCCAGATATCCATGCACTTTGTATGCATATTTGCTGGATGATGAGGTTCTCTGTTTGCCCATAAATAAGACCTTGTCTTGCATCAGACGGTATGGATAACGAAAAGAGTCAAAAGGTATCCTGTAATTTTATTTGCTATGATTATTTTGGTTTAATGTACTTGAGTAATATTGCCTTTATATTATGCAATACATTTTAAGTAAAGTAATATATGAAATGCATCTTTTTCAATATTTAAAATAGTACTATTCAGTTTTCGAAGGTCAGAATTTGCTAAATGAGACTGCAAAAGGTTCCGTGCCTTCCTATTACCTATGCTTTCTATTCGCACGTTAATCAAACTAATCTTTTTTAGGAGCATGAAAGTTAAGTTTATGTTTTATGTTATTATATTAGGGAAACTAAAATTTTTCCATACACATTACATGATTTTGCAGTCATTTTGTTTTTGATGCATGCCATGTGCATCAAAAAATGTTCTTTACATAACCTTTTGTACCTTATCTCCTTATGATTCAGAGTAATATGTATTTGATTAAGTAGGTCCATTGCATTTTGCTTAATTTGTATTTATAAGAGCATTTGAACACTGTTTTCCATGTAATTTATGATACATTACTTTCCTGAACAGTATAATGCAGAGGTCTGCAAAAAGAAAAGGGAAGAGAGAGGAAGTATACATGGTTATTTCAAGTGGAAAAGTGATGCTCCGTTTGATGCCCGTTCAGAGATAAACAAAGAGATAGTAAAAGACTTTTCACATGGCTCTGAAAGTCATGCAGTGAATACAGATGATGATGATGAGATGCCTGAAGCTCAGAAATGTGGAAAAATGCCCTGTAAGTGTTCAGAGCAAGACCCACATCTAGAGAATGGAGACAGTTCATTGAACATAATGTTAGATTCTTCTCATACACTTTGCAATTCTTTAACATCTAATGAGGAACCTGCCAAAGAAAAGAATGTGTTTGCTTTCATGATGGCCCATAGATCACTTCAGGATGAAATCATTACAAACATGACACAAGAGGAAGTGGTTGATTGCCCTCAAAGAACTGAAGGGAAAAATATAAAATGTATTAAGAATCGGATACAGTCATCTGAAGGTCAGTCGAGTGGGGCAAATCTTGTTACTAATGAATCTCTACTCTCTTGTATCAGACCTACTGATGAGAAAACGAGTGCTGTTAAGAGTAAAGTACCTAAAGTAAAAGTCGACAACCCTATGTTAACTAAAGAAAAATCGCTAAATAGTACTAAAAGTGATTACGTGCAGGAAAGTATCCATAAGTCTGCTAAAGATGCAGAAAAGCGAGACTTTGCAGAAGATAATTTCAGTAGGTTGAAATCAAAAAAAGTTGAGAAAGAGAATGAAGACTCTCCTGTACAGAGTATTGGTCAAAAAATAGATTCATTGTCAGAAAACAATCTCAAGTCATGTTCCAATATTAAAAATACTTCAAATGACAAATCACCAGGACTGGGAAATGCATTTACATTATTGATGACAAGCAGACACAGAGTAAACAAAGCTTCCTCTCTTTGCCAGGAAGAGAACTTGTCTTGTGAACTTAGTAAATGTACAGAAATGACCGAAAGTAAGATTGGAGATCTGAAAACGAAGCGAGGCCGTAAGAGAAAGAAAACTTTAAACTCTGAATTTGATACGTCTGTCTCAGACTTTGATGTGAATCCTTTAAAGACAAAGGAAAGCAAAGAGATGCACCTCAGTAAATCAAAGAGGAGAGTTAAGAGAAGTTTGGTAATTAATTCCGATAACGAAGATGACGAAATTTTTCTTCGCAAAGGCAGATCTTTGAAAGTGTCAGCTTCAAAAGATGTTGCTGAAGAAAGTACTACAAACGTTTTTAGAAGTGAACTGAATGTTGAAATGATTAATGATACAATTGCAAAAAGTTATATAAACTCAGACTATGGCAGTAAGAAACGTAGCAAGTTTGACACAGAAAATAAAGAGGGAAAAGATGGAGAAGTAGATATTAAGAGTGAAGAAAGAGATGAAAATAAAATGAATCATGAATCTTTAGAAACAAGACTGAAGGAAAGATATAGAAATACAGAGGATACAACTATCAGTAATCCTTCAGTTTATCACCCTGATGTGAGAGCTGTTTTAAATGATATAGTAAAGATAAAGAAGGAATTGGAGGAGAAAACTGTCAAACTCACTCGCAAGAAAGATAGAAAGAGTAAGAAAATTGAAGTTAATAGAGGCATTTGTGACTTTTCTCACAAATCAGAAGAGAAAAACAATGGAACTCATAGCGAAACAGAAGATCAGATCATTGGATGTTTTGATGATAAGAAAAAGTTAGAAATAATTGGCAAAGCAGTTGACAAAAGTGTCAAGTCTGCAGCTTCCAAAACTTTAAGTGAAAGATTCCTTAGCCAAAAAGAGAAAAGTAAAGTTATTGGGGAAAGCGATAGCTGTCATGAAAGAACACTGAATTCATCTGAAGCCTGCCTGTTGGAGTTGCCATTGAGTAAGGGGAAAATTGAAGATAAAGTTGCAACATCATATTTAAGGAAAGCAAGAAAGGTTCATAATTTGAATGGAAGTATTTCACTAAGTTTCAGTTCCCCAAGAAAGCAAAGAAACATCTCACTGGAAGGCGAAGATAAAAAGTACATTGTTTCTGAAGATAAAGAACTAGTCGAGAAAACTAGAGTTGCTTTGTCAGATACTGAAATAAGTGAAAGTTTTACATCACCCATCAAAAGAAAGAGAAAGAAAGTTTGTCGCATTGATTCTGATGATGACTCCAAAGTTAGCAATGAAAATACTGCTAATTGTGAAAGCAAAGATGTAGAAACTCATGAAAAGAAAGATACAGTGAACATCAAAAGTATAAATTCAGGATCTCTCGAAAACAAAAATATGAGTAAAAAAGAATGCAGTAAGAGTGTGGACCACGAAAACACAGTGAATTGTGAAATAGATAGTAGAGAGGTTTTGCAGGGCAGTGAAATGGAAAACTCTCCTACAGTTACAAAAAAAGGCAATATATCCAGTTTTTTCAAGAAGATTAGCAAAGAAGAAAAGTCAAAAAGCAGAAATAAACACCTTATCACCATAAAAGCTGATGTACACGCTTCTTGCGATGGAATTCAGCAGAATGGTAATAATGACCTTCTTGGAAATGCAAGCAATGGTGAAAAAACAAGGGAAGGAAAATCTGTAAGCTCTAGCAAAGAGAAGGGAGAGAGAAGATCAAGTGGAAGACTCAGGAAGGAGTTGGAAGATTTTAACAAAATTGAATTACTGGAACAGATATCTATCTCGTCCCCTAAAAAGAAAGCTGCCACTGAATATACAGTAATATACTCACCAAAAAAATGCACTACAGTTGCTTCTCCCAGGAAATCGTCATGTCAGGTAGGCAAAATGCTTAGACCAGACAGAAGGAAGGTAAAGGTGGAAAATAAAAGTCATTCTGGTTGTATTAAAGTTTGTAATGATAAATTGAATATTGAAATTGATAGAAATATCGTAAAATGCGAAGATGAGACGATTAAAGCTAGGAATATTGATGATGCTACAAATGATGAGAATGGAGATAAGACTCGTGCCCAAAAGACATTCTTGGACAAGAGGAAAGATTGCGCTAAAACTGCAGATATTACAGCTGATGAGAGTACAGATAATATTTTTAGCAAGGAGAGTCATACAGATGAGAACAAAGAACTTGTAAGAATTAGAAACATCAAAAGTGATGGGAGGAGAGATAAGATACATACCAAGAAGACATGTGTAGCTAAGAAGGAATACCTTGCAATTGATGACAACGGAGATAAAATTGACTTTAAGAAGGCACTTCTGGATAAGAAGAAAAAATCATATGACAAGAATGGAGATCAAAGTCATACACTTAAAAAGAAGAAGCAAAATCCTGAAATACCAGCTCATAAAAGGAAAGATAGAAAACATAGGAAGAGTAAGAATACTAATTTATCAGAGAATACATATGTTAACCTTGAGAAAAATTCTATTGAAAAGTTTGAAACAGGGGTCAAGACAGGCATCTCTTCACCTAATAACATGGATTCACAAATTAATTCAGAAAGTCAGATGTCAGGAGGAGATAGGTCTAGTATCTCATCTGATGAAATTTTTGTTGAAAAAGGAAAAAGACCCATTATCAAAGGTAATCAGTCATCGAAAGATCTGTCACTTGATGAATGCGAAAATAAAGAAAACATCGTAAGCAGAGATACTGATATGCTTCTGAGCTCAAAAACAAGAAGGTAAGTCATTGGGTACAATTTTTTTTTATTACTTTAATGTAAGCATCATGTAGTCACCGTGGCTCAAGCAGTAGCGTCCTCGACTCTGAGGCGTCAGGTCGAGGGTTCGCACCCCATCACGGTTTGAAGTTAGCAAGGGCTTGCACTCAGGGTAACGATTACATCTGCCAAAACAAGTCCTTCGCAAGAAGGCAACCGTCTTAGCCCTTAGTAGAAAAGGGAGTCTGTGACGTAAAACCGGAACTTTAATGTAAGCATCAGAATTAGCATATTTAGATAATGGTCCTATTTAATATGTATTGTACTATATTCATTCAGAAGTTTTAATGTAGTTTATTTTGTACTACCAGATCTGATTACATATATATATATATATATATATATATATATATATATATATATATATATATATATATATATATATATATATATATATATATATATATATATATATATATATATATTTTTTTTTTTTTTTTTCTCCCTGTATTTATTGGTAGATATATTTTGCATATACTATATACCAAAGACATACTTATGCTAGAATTTCGTGTCGTTGATGCAGAAAGAGTGCAGCAGTACTTAAAGAGGGAAATTTTTACAACTGCTTTGAAGAATTTACTGAGCAATTTAAGAAATTCACAGCAATGGAGAAAGTCCAAATGAAGATCAAGAATTCAACGACTATACCCTCTGAGCGTTCTTTAGGACGCCTAAAGAAAACTATCAACCTGGGACTGAAGTATAGGAACATTCTATACATATGTATGTCCTGTTGGAAGAATCGATCAAGAAAAAGTGGCAGGTTAGTGTTGGTATTGTGCTTAATAATTTCAATATATTTATACTGTCCTTTGTGTGTGTGTGTTTTTTTTTTCCAGATGTGTCACATCCCACTAAACCAGCAGGGTAACTCTACCTGTATTAAGAGAATTGAGGCAGTAAGGCAAGTTCAGATGTGTCACATCCCACTAAGCCAGCAGGGTGACCCTACCTGTATTAAGAAAATTGAGGTAGTAAGGCACTCCTGGAAAACAAAATATTCAAGGATGAAAGATTAGCCAGCATCCTTCCACTTCCCTATTCCCTCTTGATTTGGTCTTGTGACATGCCAGGAATCAAAATATTCTTCCCTCATCTGCATGGATATCCCTTTGAGATGCCTCTGACAATGTTAGATGAGGGCTCACTTCTATTGTACTCAGCCACTTTGTGTATGATTCCATTATGTATTCTAAATTTACAGTCAGACGTTGACTTACAACCTGTGTTGTTGTAATGTAACAGACAGCTGATCTAGAATGACCCTGACAGTTTCACATCTGAATTTTCCTCGGGAAGAATAACCAACTTCATCAAAGACAATTGTTGGGTTTGCATCATGTTACTTCTCTCTCTCTCTCTTCGCCTGTCTGTAGTTGATTTGTGGTCTGTTTTGCCAAAGAAGTTTCTGGCATCCAGTTCCAGCTCTTCATACCTATCTTGAGGTGATTTCAGAAACTTTTCCAGAGAATCAGTTACATGATCCACTTCCATCAGGTCAACATCAACACTTTGAAACCTTGATATATAATGTAGAATTGACAAGAATTATATTTCAGATCTTTAGACATTAGAGCAGCTTTAAGACATTCCTTTTAGCCTACCTATGCCCGAGCTTCCTGTCTTGTTTTAGGTGTTTGCTCCGAGTGACTTTCAGTATCTCTTAGGGCCATATTGCATAGTTATATAGCCTCAGCTCTTGCTGACCAGCAAGATTGAAAGAGAACTCACCGTTAGATCTATTTTCTCTTCTTCTAAAGACTTCATTAGATTTGCCCATCTCTATGTTCTTGCAGAAAAAATGGTTTTTAAGCTCTCTTTGAAGCCAAAATAACAAGCAACCGCAACACAGCAAGAGGCAGCAACCTGACCTATAAAATTCAGTGAGCGGGCAGCACAGAGACTAAAACTTGTTTCTTAGTTATTATTGATAATTTTGGTCTGCCTTCTTCTTGTTGGCATTGTCATAGCACTGTCCTTTGCAGTCTTTAAAATTAATACCTTCTAACTCTAGAAATTCTAGCAGAGATGCAGCCAGTACTTCTACCTTGTGATAACCAATCTCCTGGAAAGTTAATTTTTCTACCAACCTCCCAGAAACTACATATCTTCTATTGACTGCTGGCTGGTCAGGTCTGGTGCTGAATTAACTGACACGTAAAAGTACTTGGCAGTTTTAAGATCTGTCACAGTATAACTCCTAATATATTTCACCGTCATCATAAGAATTTCTACGTAGGTTGTTGGTGATAAATATGACGGCTTACTACTCCCGGCTTTGCCAAATTCTTTTAAGGTGTCCCATCAGAAATGGATCAGATTGTGAAATATGTTCCATCATTCCAAAAATGGTCTCATTGTGGAAGGATTTTATGATCTCTTCACTACCCCTAAATGCCAGGCCCCTCTTCACTACCCCTAAATGCCAGGCCCCTCTTTGCTAAAATGGTTGTCACTGTCACAACACATTGTTATGCTTCGTGCTAATATTTCTTGTCTTTATGCAGTTGTTTTGCCAACTGCTTTGCAACACGATAAAAATTCTAATATAAAAGATTAATTTTAGTATAGAATCTATATGACCTTGGCTTTTTTTATGGATTTTTATTTTCCCTCTCCTTTTATGCAGTCATTAAAGACATCATGTTGGAAAACCTGTGACGTCCATTGGACATCAAAGTACAATAAAAGTAATAAACAGTACCCTTTGATGGGCTGTACAGGAGCCACTTTCTCAAATGCTCCTCACCTTTGTTGAGGAGAAAGAATGCTCCTCTTTCATATTGTATGATGCTGTAAGAGGTGACTAAAAGGGATATGAGTGTGGGTTTGGTATTCCCTCTCTTGAGTACATTATTGGCATATACTGCACCATGTAATGGCATTATAAACTTTGGGTATATAAGGCTATCTAGTGTTTGTGCCTGTGCATGTGTGTCTTTTAGAGACCACAGTGGCAGAATGATCAATGTGTTCGACTCAGGCGTTAACAGCTCTGTGATCGAGCCCACCATATTGTACCAGGAAGGGCATCCAGCCTTAATTCCCCAGCCACATTCTGTCTGTGTCCACCTTCAAAAGGTGACTAATAGTGACACATAAAAACGAGGATTATTGTTATTATTTAATTATTTTTTCTGCCAGGCCACAATTAGGAGACAGATTCTTCAAGGTGAAATTAAAAATTACTCCTGATGGTCAGTCCTTGGTTGTTGCGGAACTATCTTTAGATCATAATCATGATGTAGATGATGAGGTAAGTTACTTTAAACATTTTATTTCATTTTACTTTCTCTTCATATTTCCTCCTTGCAAATTGCCTTTCTCATGCCAACGTTTACATGTTGGGCACCAGAGGAAGAATAATTTATATGTAATTTTTAGTGGCCAAGCTATATCAGAGCTTTTTGTCCTGGTAAAATAAAACCTGGAAGATATGGCTATTATAAACTTGCTAATTTTATAATTGGAAAAGATGTTTCGTTATAAATGCTCGTATTACTGTATTAGTGTTGATATTGACCTTCCCTTTAATCTCTTCAATATAATTATTGTTTCAGAGGGCGGATAAGAGACAAGAAATAGATAATGAGCTGGTTAATCACTCAGATCAAAATTCAGATTCAACGTCCACACCCATCTTTTTAAGGTCAGGATTATATGATGAATAACATTTTATCATTTATAACCAAACTATGTTTTACCTCTTACATTTTGAACTTAATTCCTACTGTTTTTGTACAGTAAGGTGTCTATGTGATGTATTAAATATAATTTCGTATATCTATCACACTTTTGAAAAGTTTCAAATGGGGAAATTTCTATATTCAGAGTATAATGTATGAAACAAAGTTGAATATGTCAAGATATAGATTTAATACTGTAAGTAATATTGGTTGATAAACTAGTTGTTTGATTCATAGACTGGGTTCCTTTGGTGATGTCTCACTTCCAGTGATTTTTAAGAAAGTATAAAAGACTAATACTTTTCTTCTACCTCATTCCATTCATAAATGGAAATTATGTGGCCCTTCCCCCTAAGGGTAGCAAGAATACCTTCTCTGTTCCCCTCCGTGTTGTAAAAGTATTTTATAGGGCAACGTGAGGAGATTGGGAGCCCCTCCCACTTTGTATTTTCTTCCCTCAGAGTTATGGCTTTTGCTGTGACTCAACCACTCTCTTATAAGGGGTATTATGGCTTTTGCATAGAGACAGATAGGTTATGTGTCCTAATATGAAGTTTATTTTGCTCAATATGATGATAAGAGAAGTCTTGAGTTGCCCACCTAGAGGTCTTGAGTGCCTTGCGCATTCTCTCTCGATGAGGCAGTAATGAAAGTCAACACTTTGATCGCTGACAAGAAATGGATTTATTATTACCTGACTATTCTTTGTGCATTTTCTCAAATGTTGTTATTATTTCAGTTCCAAAAAGAGAGGTTGCCAAAGGCCTGGAATATCGCAGAATAAAAAACTTCTTGGGTCCCAAGATAATAGAAAAAACCAGTTGAAATCTGCATTGATGACCTCAAAAGTTCATGTTGGCAGAATTAAGAAGAGTCTTAAAGGTAGTAAAAAGAAGTTGACTCTGAATAAAAAACTGAAAGCACTTCAGGATGAGGTCATTGAAGACATTGCAAGAGCTAGTTGTCATATGCAAGTCAACATGGTAAATGATTGTGATGTTAATGTTATTGATTCTGGTATTGAGGCCAAAAATGAGTTAAAACCTTCTTTGCCAAAGCAGCAAAAGCTTTCCTCATTAGTTTTGGAACCTCCTCCCAAAGACCTGAAGTTGACAAAGCAGAAGGATGGAAAGGGAAATAAACATGGTGGAAAGATAACCAAGAAGAAGAGTGCTCGTCTTGGAAAGACAGCTGAAAATATAGAGTCTCATGATGGAAAAGCAATTGATAATGAAATATGTTACACCAAGATAAATGGGAAGGAAATGATTCTCAGAAAAGGATCCAAACCCAGTAACAAATTTAGTGGTAAAACTGAAGATATCAAAATAATGGAGAATCGCAGGCCTACCAGAAAGTCTGCCACCAAAGCAAGGAAATTCTTTGAAGCACTGGCCATTGGTGAAGATGATGATATTGAAATTATATCAGAGTTGGATGCAGATAATGAACAAAAGACTCCAAAAACTGTAAATACCACCTCTAAGAGATGCGAGATAAGGCAGCCAAAGAAAGGTATGTACTAAATGTAAATTAATTATTGTAATGAATAGCTTCTGTGTTTTGTATATTTTCAATATGGAAGAATAGTATCAGATAATATAGTGATTGCTTTTGTTCTCTTAAAACCTTTTAATGTAGAAGAAAAAGATTTATCTGATTATATATATACAGTATATATAATATATATAGTGGTGACCCCAACCCACAAACAGATTTTGACCCCAAGTCACGAACAAAAACCAACCCACGAGCACATATGTGTCGGCCAGGCAACCACATTTTCCGCTTGCCAGCTCTCACTTTTGCATTGGTGCCCGTGCTGTGTAGTTCGTTCGAGATCTGTTCGTATTTCTTGCTTTACTTTCTATTGTTTTACCTTTCAGATAGACCTTATTATGGTTTCTAAGAAAGTTAAAGGCATTAGAGACAGTGGCATTAAACACCCTAGACCCATAACAGTGGAAATGAAGAATGAAAATGGTGTTCGTGTGTCTGATCTCGCCAAGCAGTACAACATGGCAAAATCGACTATCTATGCTATTTTAAAGAGTAAAGAGATCTATAAGGCAGCTAACGTGGCTAAGGGAGTAAATATATTAACGAAGAAAAGGTTGCAGTTAATACAAGAGGTAGAAAAGTTACTGTTGCTGTGGATAAATGTAAATTAGTTGGTTGGAGATAGTATTAGCGATGCCATAATATGCACTAAGGCTTTGCAAATCCGCCAAGATTTAGTAGCAAACTCTCTGAGTTCTAGTGGTGCTATAGTTAAGGAATATAAAGCCAGCAGAAGCTGGTTTGAACACTTTAATCGACGAACTGGGATTCATAGTGTCATTAGACATGGAGAGGTGGCTAGTTCCGACCAAAAGGCAGCCTATTCTTACGTGAGGGAATTCGCTACTTTTATCGCATCAAGTTTTTAATTGTGATGAAACGGGACTCTTCCAGAAGAAAATGCCCAAAAGAACTTATATAACCCAAGAGGAGAAGTCACTGCATGGCCACAAACCAATGAAAGACAGACTTATAATTTTATTGTGCGCTAATGCTAGTGGGGACTGTAAGATCATGCCTCTTTTAGTTTACTACTCAGAAAATCCGCATGTTTTTATGAGCAATAACGTGTTGAAGGCTAGCCTTCTAGTAAATTGGAGGTCAAATCCAAAGGCTTGGGGCACGTGGATTTCATTCTTAGAGTGGTTGATTTTCTCCTGCCCATCTTCCAGGTGTGGAAGATCTCGTTATGCAGTACGACTTCATAAAAGTCAAATTTCTGCCTCCCAACACCACTCCTATCCTCCAGCCCATGGACCATCAGGTAATTTCCAATTTTAAGAAGTTGTATACGAAGGGTCTTTTTGCCAGTTGTTTCCGGGTCGCCATGTCATGGATTTGACCCTTCATGATTTCTGGAAAGACCCCTTAAATATCCTCCATTGTATTGGCCTAATTGACAAAGCATGGAAGGAGGTCTCATATCTCACGTTGAACTCTGCCTGGAGGAATTTTTGGCCAGGTAGTGTGACTGATAGTGACTTTGAAGGCTTCAAGCAGGAGTTAGCTGTTTAAATTGTGGCCACAGGCAAAAGTTTGGGCTTGGAGGTCAATGAGGAGGATGTGGAGGACCACAAAGAATTTACCACCGATGAATTAATTGAGTTGCAATGTAAATACCTGTAGGTAAAGATTCTCCAAGAGGAGCAGACAGTGGAGGAGGGGGATGAAAGGGTAAAGGTGTCCAGTGAAGAATTTAAAGAATATTTTAGTAAGTGGAATGATGTGCAGGCTTTTACTGAGAATCATCACCCAGATAAAACTGTGGGCAATAGAGTAGTGATTATGGTAAATGACAATGCAATGAATATTTTTAGGAAAATTTACCAAATAAGGAAGATACAAAATTCTCTAGATCGTTTCCTTGTGCCGGTATATAAATATATATATATATATATATATATATATATATATATATATATATATATATATATATATATATATATATATATATATATATATATATATATATATATATATATATATATACCTAGTTCTCAGAATAACGCCCAGATAGGTTCTCAGAAGTGTCGGGTAAATGGAAAATCGCGTGAAAACACGAGTCATTTTCCATAGGAAACAATGATAAAGGGCATAGATACGTTCCAAACCTTACATAGACACACCATGCGAAAGATATAAGATAAGTACGAAAAATACTTTATTACTACATAGCAAAGCAGAAAGCTCTGTATCTATTTTTAAGAGTATACAAAAGATATTCATATTCACTTTACAGCTAGAAATTAACATACATTACTTTACTGTACTCTATTATGCAGTGGGCAACAGTCATACAGTACACTGGGACATGCATGGTGGCCGTGAGCAAGTAACTTACGCGGTAGAAGAGGAGGAGGATGCAGGAGAACGAACTTCTATCTGCAAATGTAAACAAAAATAAAATAAAAATTATAAATAACCAAAGCAAGACTAAAAGACAAAACAAAAAATTAATCGTGCAATACCTAAATCTACCATATGACAGATTAAAAATCTTAATCTACATTCTCTAGAGAGGCGCAGAGTTAGGGGGGATATGATTGAGGTGTATAAATGGTTTAAAGGGATTAACAAGGGTGATATGAATAAAGTTTTAAAAATTCATGATCAAACCAGAACTCGTAATGGGTAATGGATTTAAGCTTGATAAATTTAGGTCCAGAAGGGAAATTGGTGAAAATTGGCTTGGTAATACCGTAGAGTATTCCTAGTAGGTTAATAAATGCTAATACCTTAGACACCTTCAAATGTATATTAGATAGACATATGATAGAGGTAGGGTGGGTGTATATATAATGTATAATGATGATGATCTTTTCCTATCGTAATCCTCTTTGTACTCGTGGAAGAAGCGTCCGCGGGCGCTTGTTTACTATAATTTTTTCGGGGGGTATTCGCGAAATTTGAATTTTTTACTACAATTTTTTGGGGGCGTTATTGCAATTTCGCGAATAAAAACAATCGCGCATAAAAGGAACAATATATATATATATATATATATATATATATATATATATATATATATATATATATATATATATATATATATATATATATAATATATATATATATATATATATATATATATATATATATATATATATATATATATATATATATATATATATATATATATATATACACCTAGTTCTGAGAATAACGCCCAGATAGGATCTCAGAAGTGTCGGGTAAATGGGAAATCTCGTGAAAAAAAAATTATATATATATATATATATATATATATATATATATATATATATATATATATATATATATATATATATATATATATACACATACATATATATATATATATACATACATACACACAGTGCTCCCTCATTGATCGCGTGGGTTCGGTTCTGGGACCAGCTGCGAAAGGTGAAAAATCGCGAAGTTGGTGCACCATATTTATTACAGGTATTTTACATTTATTTTTACCTTTATTGTATAAACCCTCCCTGCACTGTTAACAACTCACCCTTTACTTTATTGATAACAGCACTAACATAAAGCATTATAATTATATTGCACTTTACCTTTGTGATTGATAGTTGCTGGCACACATGAGTGGTGGTGGAGGAGGACTAGACCTTCGAAGAAGAGTCCCCTTCCATAATAACGTCAGGCAACTGTACAGGTATATCTAGTGTTTGCTCTCTCTTGTAAGGTGGTTCACTGGCTTGTGTTCGCACAAGAAAATGATCCAGAGAAATTTGTCTTTTCCTTTGTTGAAGAATTTTTTGGAAATGGGATATCACATTGTCCTTTAAAATGTTCACTGCTCTGTTAATCACTGTTTTATTAGGATGATGTCTTCCAATGAAAGCCGCACAACACTCCACTTACTAAAATTTTCTTTTATGTTATCAATTGAAACCATTACCCTCTCTTCTTCCTCCTCCACTGATTACTCCTCCTGGATAGTCTCCACCTGCTCACGTTGCAACTCGCGAAGTTCCTTGATAAATTTAGCAAATACCACCACATAGTCACCCGCTGCCTATTGGTCCGAACTAGCCGCATCTGTATGCCTAACAACGCTATGAATTCCAGATCATTGACGAAATTTTTCAAACCTGCCTGTACTTGCTTTAAATTTGTCAGATTTAGTGCCATTAGCCTTGGAGTTTTTGCTACTAAATCAAAATGTAACTTTAAAGCCCTGCCTCATATTATATCCTCACTAACACTCTCCAGCAAGCTTTTTGTCTTTTATCCAAATTAATATGGATTTTTCTCCATCTTCTATTACTTGAGACCTTTACTTCATTAATATAGTAATTCCTTTAGCCTCGTCATCTGCCTTTAAGGCTTCCTTATTCTTTAAAATAGTGCAGATGGTCACTTGCTATGTCATACTGCTTGTCGAGATCAGAAAAACTAACACTTCTCATGTTTAGCTATTACTTCTATCTTTGTTTCCTCAGTACTATGTTTATGCTATCATTGACGCTTTCCACTTTCTATGGGAGCCATAATGAGGGCTTATTTAAAGTAAAAAGCAAAAAATCGGAAAATCTACAATGAAATAATAACGAGCGATCTTCGCAGTACGCGCACCACTGCAGAACTAATAGCAAACACTTGGTCGCCTGGATAGATGTGCATTTGTACCTTGAAGAATTGTTCGGATGTCAGTTCAAAATTTGTTCGCAAATTGTGGTCGTAGGTCGATTTGTTCGTGGTTAGGGGCATTCGTAATCGGAGGTTTGCCTGTGTATATATATATATATATTTATATATATATATATATATATATATATATATATATATATATAATTATATATATATATATATATATATATATATATATATATATATATATATATATATATATATATATATATATATATATATATATAGTAAAGCATGACAGTGTATGATCAAGCAGCTTTAGCTCATACATAATGTTTAGATGTGTATTATATGCATTTACTGTTTATGACCTGCTGAATTAAATAAAAGTTTTTTTAACTAAATGGAATTGCAATTACTATTTCAGTGGCAAAATTAGCCCCAATATTTTGCAAGAAAGGGAAGTCTCCAGAAATTGAAATATTAGATGTCATTTTAACTCCAGAAAAACTTAAAGCTCGCAAGGAATTCCTGCAGTCAGGTGTGCCAGAGCAATTGAGAAAACAGCAACAAGCAGAGAAAAGGTAAGTTTTGTGGAAATATTGGAAAATTATGAAATGATTTCTTGATATTCAACAGCTTCTTATATTATAATATGATTAGGGGGGTAGCCTTCTTTTATTTATTTATGGAAAGAAAAATTATTATTAAATTTTTGCAGCTATGAAGAAATATTACAAACATGGCCTCCATTTCCTGAAGTAAGCCACATTCAGCAGAGAGAGAGTAATGATCAGATTTGGAAACTAAGCAATCATGATGTAAGTTATTTATTTTGTTTTCCTCTAATTTTACTTGCTTCTTTATTTTTTTTATGTGAAGAGTCGTATCCAGCCGAATGAGTATAGTACCTACAACTGTAGCAAAAGAATTGAGGTATCAGAGTTTCTACGTAACCTACCCATTCTATCCTATGCCAGTTTATTTTCTATCTAATAAATATTAGAGAGGGAAAGATTGTTAGTCCTTTGTTTTCCTGTTGGTTATTAGGATATATACATATGTATGTGTATATGTGTACTGTATATGTATTAGGACATTTACCTATAATATTCCTTTTAGGGTCTTCCTATGACTTACAGGAAAATAGCTTTTAATTTTTCTCACCAAACTAAATTCCCTGTCACTTTCCTCCTACGGTACGGAGAGTATTAGGGTAGAGTGTTTTTTTCTCAATCAGTAGTGATATCTCTCTTAGTTACCTTGTAACCTCCTGACTAGCACAGTGGTAATGCGCAGGCCTCGCATTCGCGAGGTCGACGGATCGAGCCTTGTCCAGGCAAGGGAGTTTATTCTGTTTACTGGGGAAGTTACTGCTGTGGCTGGGCACCACAGTGGGGGTTGGGGCCTCTGCCGGATGGCGCCCGCCCTATGGGTTCTCCATGATTCATTCCACCCATTCTTGGGTGGAGAATCTAAAAAAAAAAAAAAAAAAAAGTTGCCTTGTATAACACATTGAGAATGGGAATATGAAAGTCCTTTTCTCTTTTCTTTGGGATGTCTTTCGTCTACCTTCTGTGACCTGCAGAATATATATTTATTGAATTACTTTGTTCCTCATCACTTTTTATGCTCATTTAAGTTGCCTCCAACTGAAGTCTCTCACTATTATTGGGTGTATTTTCTGCTCCTTTACTAGGGCTGTCTCTTTTGCAATGAATTTTGAGGCGAATTCTCCGTTCTCGGCTACTTAAGCAGTAATTAAGTTTCCTCTTATAACACACTGGGATTATGAAGTTAGAATTCTTTCTCTCCCACTAACAGGACTATGCTATATTTTACCTATGAAACATAGGCAAATTTTTGCTTTTTATCATTTGGTATGAAGCAACTTTGTTGTGTTTTTAAGAAATAGTTAATTATAGTTCCTGATTCAGTTGCAGTTTTGGCTTGATAATGAAAAAATGCATTTCAAATCTAATCATTGGTTGTTCTACTCTGTACTCTCAATTTAAATCTCTTTCAGATAAAGTTCATAGAAGAGGATAAATATAGAGAAGATTTGAAACCGGTATTCAGTGGATGTTTATATGAAAAACAGCATCAAGTTGTAAATATATGTGATATAACATTGGAGAAGAGTCCAGTTCTTGATACTGCTGCTGTGATGACCATACTAAATGCATTAAAGCAAATGCATCCTAGCTTCCCACTTTTTTCTCTCTTTAGAAGTTATTTAGACATGAAAAGGGAAGCAGTTGAGTCCTATAAAAAGGAATTAAAGAAAGAATCAAATTCTATCCAGTGTTTACATTTGTGTGCTGAGGAAGAATTGAAAGGCAAGAGAAAGAGGAAGAGCAGAGATGGCCTTTTAAGTAAAAGTAAAAAGGCCAGAGGATCACGAGGTAGAAATAAAAAAGAAGAAGAAATTGTAGATGTCAACCGTTTAAATGTTCCTGTTTGGCAAGAAAAATCCCCAGAGGTGTGGACCCAAGTATTTGCACCTAGAAACAGTTTCCAAGTGATAGGGAATAAAGGTAAATATGTAATTGCATTTGAATGGCTGTGGTTCATACCTTCCATTGCTATTTCATTACCATAAACTGTACATCCAGTGCATCATTATGTTTATGAAAGCTGAAGTTTGTGAAGTTATATCATTAACAGATGGAGAAAATTCATTTTCTATGCTATTTTGCAGATCATACAGAAAGGTTAAAAACCTGGCTGCAAGACTGGAAAAGAAAGTCAGAGACTTTTTCTACTAAAGAGAAATACCAGAGGTGTAAATCTTCTAAAAAAGGTGAGTTTTGTTTGTCTAGTCTTTTATATTTATTTTGATTTTTACTTGAAGCTTTTAGAAATAGATCATAATGAAAGGGAATATTTTATTTGCTAGTTATTCACATTTTTTATCATCAGGAAAGTAAGCAATTGAATTGAGTAATATTGTTTGTTATGGAATATTGTAGTCTTAACATATTTGTTACGTCTTGGCAATGAACTTTTGTATTTATATTTTGTCATTACTTTTGATTCTTATTTGATGAAGAGGGATGAAGCAGCCTAAAACATTTTGATAGATATATTTTCACATCAATAAAATCCGCATTCTGTAAGTAGTGAACAAGACCAAGCTCATGCAGCAGCATATTCCACAGTCAGATTCCAGGCTTCCTTGATGTAAGTAAGCTATTCATAAGGGACTTAGAGTGGTATACAGGGGGTCCCCATTTTACATTGTTCCACCGTTACGTCGGAGGCCTACCAGGCTGGTTCGGTAAATTCAAACATCGAGCACTGAATAGTTTGTGAGCTTGGCAGACAAATACACATCTAACAGCACAGCTATTTTCGTATATATATATCAAGTTAATGGTTTTATTTATTTATGTATTTGGTTATAGTGAATTTAAAAAACAAATACCAAACACAACTGTAAATACGATTTTATATGAAATAGTGTGTTGAGTGTCGTGAAAAAATACGGTGCCATGTGGCATTAGAAGAGGAGGAAGAATCCCCACTCAGTTTACTCTCGCCCGCTATATTGTGCCTCATGTTCATCTTCTTTCTCTTTGGTTTCACTTGTGTTCTCTCACAGACATTACTCTGTCTCCCAAGAGTAGTGGTGATAGTTCTGATTGCAATGCCACGGAAAAAAAAAAGCCATTACCATGGATATTAAAGTTGAAATCATAAACCGCTTGGAAAAGGGAAAAATTGCTACGAATATTGGCCGCACACTCGAATTAGCCCGTATGACCGTGGGGATGTTCATCAAAGACAAAGATTGCATGCATGACCACATGAAATGTTCTACTCCTATTATGTCCACTGTGATAACTGAGCAGCATAGTCGCCTCATGATAGAGATGAAGATTTTGCTAGTGCTTTGGCTTGATGACCAGAATTGACGTCGTATCCCATAACCTTCATTGTAATACAGGAAAAGGCTAAAATATTGTTTGAAGCCTTGAAAAGAGAAATGGGGAAGGGAATGAAAGTGAAAAGTTTGTGGCTAGTAGGGCTTTGTTTGATAGTTTTATGACTCGTGCTAATCTGTATAACCTAAGGGTGCAAAGTGAAGCTGCTAGTGGTGATGGGTAAGCTGCAAGAGGTTTCCCTGTGTTATAACAATTAATTAGGGAAGGGGGTTACCGTGCTGAACAGACATTTAACATGGATGAGTCTGGCTTGCTCTGGAAGTGCCTCCCTAGTTGTATTTACATCGCCAGGGAAGAAAAGACAGCACCAAGCCGTAAAGTCAGTAAGGAGAGACTGACTTTGCTCTTGGGAGCTAATGGTACTGGAGACTGTAAGCTGAAACCCTTGTTGATTTACTTTGCAGAATATTCAAGGGCGTTTGGAAGGGCCAACTGCCAATCATTTGGAAGTCAAACAAGAAGGCTTGAATAACCCTTCAGATATTTGAGGATTGGTTCAGCAACCATTTTGAGCCTGAAGTAGAGAGGCACTGTGCCACCAAGGGTTTGCCCTTTAAGGTATTGCTATTGCTAGACAGTGCCCCTGATCACCCTCCCTATTTGGATGACAATTCATCCTAATGTAAAGATGGTTTAAATTCCACCACTGCATTGATACGGCCAGTGGATCAGAGGGTCATTGCCTCTTTCAAGGACTACCACGTCCAAAGGACAATCACTATGGCTCTCAGGGCAACTGAGAAGAACAAGCATTTGACTCTCAGGGAGTTCTGGAAGTCATACAATATTTTTCAGGCTATCAAGAATATTGCTGATGCTTGGGAGGAAGTGAAGGAGACGAACTTGAACGGAGTATGGAAGAAAGTGTACCCCTATTTTGTGAATGCCTTCCGAGGCTTGAGGAGACAGTTGAGGCTGTCACCAGAAATTTAGTTGCCCTGAGTAAGGAGCTCAAGTTGGAGGTGGAAGCAGATGATGCAAAAGAGATTCTGGAATCTTATGGTGAGGATATTTCTACCAAGGACCTCATTCAAGTGGAGAAGCAGATGGGTGAAGAGGATGAAGAAATACTAAGCCTAGAGCCCAAGAGATTGACAACCAGGGAATTGGAAGAATCGTTTGCCCTTGTAGAGGAAGCTTTGGCAAAGCTCGAGGCTCAGGACCCCAACGTTGCCAGTTACACTAAGGTCGAGAGAGTGATCAGTGATGCCCTCCAGGTTTACAAGGAAATTTGTGAGGAGGCGAAGGGGGCATCCTTTCCGACTCACCTCGACCAATTCTTCTTGAAGGTAGAGCCCATCAACGGATCTTATATTCTCAACCACTGTAGACTTCTACCCCAGTATCTCCATCATCTTCTGTATGTTCTTTTGCCTCTCCAGACTCACCTGCCTAAAAGCCTGTATCTACATCCCTTGCAACGCCCCTTCCAGTGTGCAAGCCGAACACACTAGTAAAGGTAAGCAGTATACTGTGCTGTGCTGTAGTGTAATTTTACTATTTTTTTTTGTGTTTTGGATTTTACAAATAAAGGTAAGCAATACTGTCAAGTTTAGTTTTACTATTTTTATGTCTTAGATTAAGAACTTAGATTATATTTCTAGGTTTTAAAGTATTTATTCTTAACAATGGTGGGAAATATCGGTTCGAATTTAGGTGTGTTCCGACTTATGTCAAAATCCGTATTAAATCACCTGTCAGAAATGGAACCCTGACAGTAAATGGTGACCCCCTGTATTCATGTTACATCAAACTACATTTCTTCACTGAGCTTGATAGCTGACAAACATGACATTAGCATAGGTGGTTCCACAAGTGACATGCCATTTCCACTGGTTTACTCATCCCTGCTGAGTTGGCAGATGCTAGGATGCAATGTATGTTTCTACTGTTTCTTCCTCATCTCCAATATAATTATGTTAGAACATGACAGCCTCCAGTTTACCTATTTTAATCTAGAATTTCATTTAATCACCACTTATTAGTAGAGTTTTGATCTGATTCAATTGTACTGTAAAGGTAAACCGATATATTCTGAATTCAGTTTCATTTCCCATTAACCATTCCTGGGCTTCACTGTTACTCTTGTTCCCAGACTCTCAGATGCATTTGTAGTGTGTTTCGTACTTCTTTTTAACATACTTTGCACAGTCAAACTATATGATGACATCCTTTATTTTTTCCAATTTTGCTTTTTCCTTCATTTTTCCATATCTTACTATATCCAGTCTCTTTCCCCACATATTTATGTAGATAAGACAATATATATATTCTGCTCTCATGTTTCTTTTAGACATTTTCATACCCACTTGTTATTTGCAGTCTGCACACCTTTTACTGACCTTTCACCTTATGAATAAATACTGAGTTGGTGTTAAAAAAATGTAACCAACGGCTTCATTTTATGCGTATGCTAAATAATGTACACATAAGTGGGAAGATAATTGGTTTTTTCTATAAATCTATTATTGAATCTGTAATCAACTTCTCATTAACCACCTGGTATGGAAAATTGACATGTAAAGACAAGAATAGGCTTTTGATAATTGTTAAAAAGAGCAGGAAATTAGGGACAGTTAATTGAACCACTAGACACTCTGTATCAGCAAGGAGTAATAAAACAAGTAGAAACGATCATGCAGGATCAAACCCATCCACTGCACAACTATTACACTTTTTTAAGGTCTGGAAGAAGGCTAGCATTGCCTGTACTGCATACAGATAGATATAAGAAATCCTTCATTCCAAAGAGTATTTTACTTTTTAACAGTTTAAAAGTGGTACACAAGATAAGTCATTACATCACTGTGATGGATCGGCTTTTAATATGATGGATATGTTTGTATATCTTAATGTAGAATTATGGGCGTATGTATAATGTGCATGTTTGTATGTGTATTGGTGTGTGTGTAATTTGGTAGGTATGTGGATATGTATATGTATGTAGCCTATATGTTTGTGTGGGCCATGTTTTTATATCATCTTATCTTTATCTTGATTGTAGTAGGGAGCTCAGTGCTACAAAGAATTTCATTTTGTACACTTATTGTTCTGCAGTTTGACAATAAAGTTATCTATCTAAGTTTTCCTAAATGTGCTTCCCTACTGTAAAGTAACAGAGAAAGTGATAATTTTGTGTAGTATGGGTTGTATGCTGCCCATGATACGTTTTGTTATGGCTGTGGCTATCCTAGTGCTATTTTGCAGAAGATAATGTCAACCACAATAATGAATTCACAAAATTTTCTTTTATAGGCAATATTTTTCTTAGTTAATTTTAGGAGTTTCAGTTATCATGCGTAGTATGACAAGTTGTTTTTGAAGTTTCACTTTTCATGAGCAATAGAGTTTTGGATAAATTTTTATTACTGATTTATTCATTTTATTAGTATGGGCAAAGAAAATTGCCCCCACTGGAACCAGGCACTTGATTTGAAGGGATAATGAAATGTTGTTTATAGCCAGTGTGTCTTTAGCTAAAAAGTGTGAAAGCGATGGAATAAGCTGTGGAGAGGTACTAGAGAATGCACCTTAACAAGAATAAGTGATATGAAACTGTTATTGAAGAGATCTGGGTATGTCAGGTGAACCTGAGGTTTTGATAATGATATTAGGTATAAGGCTCAAATTTATCACATTTTACAGTTTGATTGTATATGACCCTGAATAATTGGTTATTACTTTGAGAGTCCATGTGTAGTTCCACTTTACAAAGGGAAGGGAGATAAGTATGAGTGTAGTAGTTTTAGGGGAATTAGTTTGTTTGAGTGTAGTTGGTAATGTATATGAAAGAGTGTTAATCGAGAGTATTAGGAGAGATACTGAGAGATTGATTGGGGAAGAACAGTGTTGGTTCAGGAGAGGAAAAGGATGTGTGGATCAGGTGTTTGCAGTAAGACAGATGTGTGAGAAGTTCTGGGAGAAAAGTAGGGACACTTTTTGGGCTTTTATGGATTTAGAGAAGGCATATGACGGGGTAGATGGAGAGGGGTGTGGAGTGTTTGTGACTATGGAATAAGTGGAAGTTTGTTGAATGCGGTGAAGAATTTTTACATGAATAGTAGAGCGTACGTGAGTTGGGAAAGGTATGAGTGATTGGTTTGAGGTGAACGTAGGTTTATGTCAAGGTTGTGTAATAACGCCATGGTTATGTAAAGTGTTTATGGATGGAGTGGTAAGGGAAGTAAATGAAAGAGTTTTAGACAGAGGCTTGGAACTAGTGGTTGAGGATGAAAGGTTGTGGAAATAGAATCAGTTGCTATTTCCGGATGATACTGTGCTGGTGGCTGATACTGAGAATGAATTGAATAATTTGGTGACTAATTTTATTAGTGTGTGTGAAAGAAGGAAGTTGCGGGTGAACATTTGTAAAAGTAAAGTCATGAGATGCACGAGGAATGTTAATGCTGGCAGATTGAATGTCGGAGTGAATGGGGAGTTGCTTGAAGAATTTGAGAGTTTTAAGTATCTGGGGTCGCATGTATCAAGGAGTGGAGAATGGATGTAGAGGTAAATCACAGATCGAATGAAGCAAGTAACTATCTAGTTTGGTTGAAAAGTGTAATGAGAAGTAGATATTTGGGATGAATACAAAGAAAAGGATATATGAAGGTGTGCTTGTGGAATGCAAGAGGATGAAAGGAATAAGTTGAATGTAATGGAGATGAGGTGTTTGAGAGATATGATTGGTGTAGCTAGAATAAACAGAGTAAGAAATGAGGATGTCAGGTTGAGAACGGGTGTTGGAGTGAAGCTGTAGGATAGGTTAGATGAGTGTTGAGTAGTTTGGACACATGGAAAGGATGAGTGATGAACGGATAGTGAAGAGAGTGTGGAGTGTAGAAGTGATTGGAGTTAGGTCAAAAGGGAGAGCTAGTATGAGATGGATGGAAGGCGTGAAAAGAGCACTGAATGCACGTGGAATGTCAGTGGAACAGGGAAGAGTTCGTGTAAGAGATTGAAATGAGTGGAAGAAGTTTGTGCATTTATGACGCTGCCCAAACGGATTTCTCGCACTTGTTAAGTCATTGAAGTGTGAGGGGAGTTGCCATGTCATGAAGCGGTGGGGATAAACCAGCTGCGGCTGTCGGCCTCGTTGTAGATTATCCTTGCCCACCTACCTTGTGGGTGACCCATGCAGGGTGGAAGGGGAGGAGACGTGGCATCCCTTTATCCCCAAGGAGCTGAGAGGAGTGGTTTAGGTGTGTGTGGATCGTGGTGAATGCGCATTTCTTGGCATGTCCACCCCCCTTACAAGGGGAAATGAGGCATGTGTATATGTATATACTTAGAGATGCAAATGAGTTTTTCATATTTTATTTACTTGTGGCTGCCCTATTATATTCATCTGGAGAAGGTAATATGAATGAAAAAAGAATTATTACATTTTGTGTTCTGATAAATATTCCTAAAAGTGAAGTTTCCTTACCTGATGTTTTGCTATACCTTACAAATATATAAGCAGTTTATATTGTAAAATACAGTGAAATTTATACTGCAGGTTATATAGTGAGCTATAATGTTAATTTTGACAGTATGTGTTCACCTTTAAATGTAAATATTCATGTAATATTGAAACACCCTTATCGGCAGATGGCTTTATTGTCTCTGATGATTCTGAGGAAGAAGATGAAAGTTTTGTCAGTACATATGTATTATGTGGTCCTCCTGGCATAGGCAAAACTGCCTCAGTATATGCTGTAGCTGCAGAACTTGGATACAAGGTACATTAGTGCTTATAGGTGAAATATTTTGCAAAAGAGCTTTGTAGATTAACTTATTCTTTTTTTATGGGATTATTCTGGTTTGGTTTTATAAATTTTTCTATAGTAAAGTTTTGTGATCCTGCACTGATTCATTACTTGGACAATTTATGTTCTTGAAAATAGCTGAATTAGTTTTTGCTGAAGAAGAGCATTTATTCAAGCTGTTAAAGAAGGGATTAAAGTAAATTAATATGCTCCAATGAAATAGATATATAGTACTCGCATATTAAGTAAAAACCTTCATGAAATTGGAACTAGTTTACGTTAGAAGATGAGGAACTTAATACCATTTGATTTTAATCCATGTGAATAAATACTGGTACCTGAGAAGATGAAGATATAAATGTATCTTTACTCTGTAGTTCTTTTTCAATAAGTAATGATGCTTATTATATTGCAATATTACTTATCATTACTTTTGTTCCTTGTACAGATAAATTCTAGTTGCCAAGAAATTGAGTCATTTAATTCTTCTTTAACATTGGTCCTCTGGAAGTTAATATTTGAACCTTAGGATTTGAGAAAATTAATTATTATGACTAGTCTCAGTTCATTGTTAGTAGAAAAGTTAATGAGGAATGTTTTTAGGCCTTTCTGAATACTTAAATTTTAATGCAGGTTTTGGAAGTCAATGCATCATCCAAAAGAACGGGTAAGCAGGTCATGAGTCAGTTGGCAGAAGCAACGCAGTCTCATTCTGTATCAAAATCCTCCCAGCCTTTTAACAGTACATCTGCCTTGTTTGCAGCAAAGAATAGTGACTTACCCAAAAACAAAAGGAGTAAAGGTAAATATATGTTTAATCATCACACACACACAGTTATATGCATTACTTTGACTCTTCTTTCAGTCTGTCCTTTCTCTGTTGTTAATCATTCTATTACTTCTGCCTTGTACTTAAGCTGCTACTTTTACTTCATGTTATGTTTGATTGATGCCAGGGCCAAATGAGGACAGTTTATTTTTGCTGTCCTGGTGTCATACTCAATAAGAAAAGATGTACGCACACAGTCTCCTCCAAGTTATAATGAGATTTGGTTCTGGCCAACCTTAAAATATATAAATACTCTTAGTCCCTGTTGCCTTTGTAAAGTCTACTCGGTCTTAAGGTGAGCACTTTGTAGTCTGGAGACCACGTGTGTAGATATATATATATATATATATATATATATATATATATATATATATATATATATATATATATATATATATATATATATATATATATATATATATATACAGAAGGTCGTTGTAGAACATCGTTCCAAGGTACGTCATTTCGCCTTTACATCGGAGGCCAGTAAATAATTAATAATGTAATTTTTTTGCCTACCTAAGTGGTGCGGTATATTCAAGCCACACGCACTGAACAGTTTGTGAGCACGGCGAACGAAAGCCTAGCTAGCAGCACAGCTGTATGCGTATTTATCAAGTTAATGGCTTTATTTATATATTTGATAATATTGAATTTAGAAAAAAAATACCAAACCGCTGTAAATACGATTTTATTTGAAATACACATGAAAACGCAGCTAGCAGTACAGCTGTATTTGTATTTATCAAGTTAATGGCTTTATTTAATTATATATTTGGTTATATTGAGGGATGATATTGAATTTAATGAAAAAGAAATATAGCCATAAATATGATTTTATTCAAAATTCACAGCTGTATTCATATTTATCAAGTTAATGGCTTTATTTACTTATTTGGTTATAATAAAGGATTATATTGAATTTTAGCCAAAAAAAAAAAAAGCTGTAAATATGATTTTATTAGCGCAGCTGTATTCGTATTTATCAAGTTAATGGCTTTATTTATTTATATGTTTATATGATTGGTTATAGTGAAGGTTTATATTGAATTTTAAAAGAAAAATACCAAGCACATAGCTGAAACACGAGTTTATTTGAATTAGTTTGTTGAGCATCATGTAAGAATACGCGATGCACTGAATTCGCAGTAGGTGAATCGCGATATAGTGAGGAATTACTGTATACCTGAATATGTACATTTTTACTTTAGTAGACTAGAATTCCTTTCTATTATTAATGTAATTTTTCTTCTACAGACGAAATACATATAACCTGCATTATATGTCATGTTTATAGTGACTAAAAAAATTTTTTATATAAATATTTATTCGATCATGAATGGATTAATTGAATATTCATGCTTTTCAATGGGAAAAATAATCCAAGACAAGAACAGTTTCTGGGAATTGAATAAGTTCGTAGGTTGGGGTCCCCACTGTATATATATATATATATATATATATATATATATATATATATATATATATATATATATATATATATATATATATATATATATATATGAATAAACTCACACATGTATAAATACACAATCTCAGTTATGATGAGAGGCTGAGGGAATTAGACTTACCATCACTCGAAGCTAGAAGAGTGAGGGGGGATATGGTGACAGTCTTTAAATTCCTTCATGGTTATGATAGAGTGGATAGGGATCGATATTTTGATATGGCTGGCTCTAGAACTAGAGGTCATAGTTTGAATCTTCGTAAGAAAACTTCTTTGCAAGATGTAAGGAAATACTTTTTCAGTGTAAGAGTAGTTGATAATTGGAATTGGCTAAGCGAGGAGGTAGTTAATGCTATCTCAATCCATAGTTTTAAGGACAGGTATGATAAGTATGACTAAGTATAAAATGGAACCGATGAGGAGACGGGAAGATACGAGCTTTGGGCTCTTTCCCGTAAACACAATTAGGTAATCACACATGAAACGTATTTTGCCACTGGCTGGGATTCGAGATGTCATTAATAACTGCACTACTAGCCAGAGGTAAAATATATTTCATGTTTTCGCATGCAGCTATGTGTTTGGTATCATTGTACATCTATGTATAGAAGGGATTGGAATTAAATGTGAAAACAAGCCACAAATGAGGTTGGGAAGAGAGAGTAAATTGAACATGGATATTTAGTAGAATACGTTCATTCCCTTGCTTGTTAGTTAGATGAAAGGTTTCTCTTCTTTTATGCCTTTTGTGGTGCATTTGGTAGTGCCTCGGAACTCATTATACATCCTAGGAGCATATAATAGCCTCTGGCAAAAAATACTTCAAATATAATGACATCCCTTGAGTATGTTGTTTTTATCATTTCTTATGTTCTGTTTTCTGTCTCTTATATTCTAAATGTATTTTGAAAAGGTGATCAGTTGAGATCGTGAAATTAGTAAGTGCTTCGTGTATTCTCTGAAGATGAGTACATAAATGCATTTGTATTCTGAGTCAAATAATCAAATTTACAGTATTCACATGCTTATTGTGAGAGAGATTGAATGTGATTTACGCTATACAGCTACGGTAATCTGCTCTTATAAAAAATCATGTTTGTGTTTTTACCAGTTATTGTAGTAGATTCAGATTCTTCTCAAGCACCATTTATTTTATTTCTAGTATTTTCATCATTATTAATGAATAAATATGTCTAAGAATTGAAAATAATGTATTTTCGTTATTTTACATTTTAAGTTTGCATTTGATTATCGCCAACCTCCTGCCTTTTGTAAACGATGATATCTAATAAAATTTGCCCAGTACCATCTCATATTGTCTTGGGAGGTATTGATAGATTTTAAAATCTCTTTTCAGATGCAGTCATGGATGAAGGGTCGCAAGGATCTGGCAAGGAAGTGGATAAACGAAAAGGCGATTCCATTGTTTTATTTGAAGACGTATGTTTACTTTTAGCATTAATTCTGCTTACATATGTCTTTAAGAACTAATCCCTATAAATGGTTATTTTCTTTTCATTTCATACTTATTTGGTGTAGAACAAGCAAATCTTATAGTTACTAAGCTGTTTATATACCTGTGTGTGCAATTCCTACACAGTCTGTAAGCTTGTCTGTGCCTATCCTTAACTTAATAAAATTGTGTGCAATTTCTAATGTTTATGAAATTATGTGCAATGCCTAATATGTTTATAGTTCCTAAACTCTTGATAAACTTGAATTACCTTATCTTTAATTTATATACCTGTTCATATACTTTGTAAGATGTATATATTATTTGTGCAGTTCCTGAGTTGCTTCACGTGTGTGCATTTCTTAAACTATATGTTCTTGCATACAGTTCAACAACTGTTCATATACATTTGTATGCAGTAGTGCATGCAATCCCTAAATTGTATATATACTCATACATGCATTTGTTTGGCTGTTTAATTACTTGTCTGTGGAGTTCCGAAAGTGTACAGTATATAAGTTTGTGTGTTTAGTTCCTATTCTGTTTATAAATTTGTGCATACAGGGTCCGTACTGATTATATACTTGTATACAATTCCTAAGGTTTTCATGGTATGTGTCAATTTATATTTCTTGCAGATTGACATTGTCTTTGAAGAATATGATGAAGGATTCCTTTCTACTGTGAATAGCTTGATGATTACAACTAAACGTCCCATTATTCTCACTCTCACTAACTACTCCCACAGTGCAATGAGTAAAATTAAAGGAATTTATGATATACTTCATTTTCAGCATCCTCCTAAGGATCTCATAGGTACTGTATCTCATATATATTGTATAGTCCTTTTTATTTTGTAGTAACTTAGTGGTATAGAGGTGTGTATAGTGGACACAGGTGAAGAAAAAGATTCTAGGAAACAGATCTTCAACCTTACCCATTCCTGCCATTTCGGCCTGTTCCTTCCAGCAGTGGAGAAGAAAATTAAAGGAGGGATTGCATGCCCCATGCTGCTCAATTCTATGTAGTCGATCCATATGGCATGCAGAAATGCGAATTTAGACCTCTCTCGCCTTTCACATGTGATATCCTTTTAGTCTTCTTTTGATTTGCAATTAATGAGAGTGTGAAATTCTTTCCACTTTTTACCAGCTGACTTCAACAAGGTGCGGCTTCTCACTGTGCATATATTGATGGGTTTGAAATTTCTCGCAGCAATTAATATCTTTTGTAGAAGTCAGTCACACTGATACGTTAGATTTTTTTTAATCATGTATCCATGTTTATTGCATCCAGGATTGTTATTTAACTAGAGGAATGAGGCATTACTGATACTCTACACTATGATATTATTTATAATTTCGGAACTTTTTAATTGTCTTCCTTGTTAGGGTTTTGAACCGCTTAAGTTACGTGCTCACCACCACCATGCTCGTCCCAGTGTATGCCTGTTGCCCACCGCATAATAAAGTGCATTAATTTGTTTATTGTACAGTAAATCTGTATATCTTTTATACTCTACACTATTTGCATGTTAATTACTACAGGTCTTTCTGCTTTGTTATGTACTTATAAAATATGTTTTACTTATCTTATATCTTTGGCATGTGTCTACGTACGGTTGTGAAACGTATCTATGCCCATTATCATTATTTCTTATGGAAAATGACTGGTTACATTGTATTTGCGTTGTAATTCTGTCTGGCTACTTATTGATTGACAGGTGTGTAAGATAAGATATATACACCCGATTTACAACTGCTTAAAATTTATATTACCATAATAGAAGGATAGATATACAGTCGAGCCTCTGGTTGCGAGCTTAATCCGTTCCTTAACCCCATTTGCGAACCATAGCAATTTTTCCCATTGAAATTAATGTATATCCAGTTAATCTGATCCCCAGCCCCTGAAGCATACTTTCTTATTTTTTTGTAGCTTTATATGTGGCATAAATGTAGAATGGAATTATGAATAACTTTAATTTTAGAAAAATACTTTAACACTAAAATAAAACATGATAATTGTACTGCACACAACCTTTGTGGTTGATAGTTGTTGTCACATGTGGATGGAGGAGGAGGAGAAGGACTACTCCTTCAAAAGAGGATCCCATTCCATAATAACGTCGTACAACTGAATTTCTGGTGTTTTCTCTCTAATACTTAGTTGTTGTCACATGTGGATGGTGGTGGATGGAGGAGGAGGAGAAGGACTACTCCTTCAAAAGAGGATCCCATTCCATAATAACGTCGTACAACTGAATTTCTGGTGTTTTCTCTCTAATACTATCTCCAGCAAACTCTTTTTCATTTATCCAAATTAATTATAATTTTTTTTACCTCTTCTATTACTTGACACCTTTGCTTCGTTAACATAGTCATTCCTTTAGCCACGTCAGCTGCCTTTAATACCTCTTTATTCTTTAAAATAGTACAAATGGTCGATTTCGCCGTGTCGTACTGCTTGGCAAGATCAGAAACACAAACACCGTTGTCATGTTTAGCTATTATTTCTTTGTTTGTTCCCATAGTAATACGTTTAGGTTTTTCAACGTCGCTGTCGCTAACACTTTTCACCTCCTTGGGAGCCATAATGAGGGCTAATTTAAAATAAAAATCTGAAAATCTGCAAAGAAAGAACAATGAGCGATCTTCACAGTGCGTGTATCAATGCAAAGCTAAAAGCAAACACGTGGTCGCCTGGGATTATGGGGTGTATGTGCGTTCGTGCCTTGAAATATTGTTCGCGGGTCAGTTCGCAATTTCTTTGCAAATCGTGTTCGTAAGATGATTTGTTCGTGGGTGGAAGCGTTCACAACTGGAGGTTTAACTGTATATGATTTTGACAGTATGTTTTAGACACGTTTGAAATGTATTATTCCTGTACATATCCCACAGTTTGGTAATATGTCAACTTTATTACTAATCTTTAGTAGAGATATAACCTCTTGCATAGATTATTGCTTAACATTAGTGTCTGTATATAATGTGTATACAGTATCTTGATGTGAACTACATATGTTATCTGCTGCTTTAACTAAACTAAATGTCTTTTATCACTTTTTAGCTCAGCATTTGCAGTTGATATCTTTGGTGAATGGCTACCATATATGCTCAGATGATGTACACAGCCTTATTAGTACCAACAAATGTGATATTAGACAATCTCTATTGGAACTACAAATCTGGAGCACGTCAGGAATATCAAATGAAGAATGCATCTGTCTTAATCAGGTAAATTTTTATTAGAATCATTAAATATTCCTTTGAACTTAACAAGGTTTTCACATACATATACAATGGCTGCAATCCCCCTTGTAAAGAAAGTTGCCAAGTCGAAGCACACTTATTCACCAGAATCTAATTTACATTTATTACTCCTTTAAACTTCTTGGAGATAAAGGGCTACCACAATTCCCAACCCCCCACCACACTAATTGGCTCATCCACAGGCCAAGTGGGTTGTTGGATTGTTTTATCCTCTTCTGTTACTTCTTTATCATATATATACATAGAAGTGTAAATACGTAGGGTCTACGGAGAACTGACGAGGCATTTAATTAGATTTTTTCTTTCAAAAATAACTTGCAAAGTCCAAAGCTTAGTGGGTGTCTATATCTTACAGTTCTTGGCCTTAGGCAGCCATGATGATGACTGCCTAGAGATGACTGGAGACTCAATCTATCCTCTCTCTAGCCTTTGACTGAACTACTGAGAATGATCTAATACCAATACTACTACTTTATTTATACCTTCCACACCTCTACCAAGCTGTGAGATACAAAAAGGAGGCAGAGCTGGGAGGTCCTTCTGTATATGCCAAGACCAATTGAATTTGAATTTGGTTTTACAAGGTCAACGCCCAGAACATACACATAGACAAGGATTCCAAGTGGTTTCTGGCTAAGCAGAGGGGAGGGACTTCTGATGCTTGGCCATTGGTTAATGACTCTCCTGGGGTTTTATCCGTGGGTCACGGCTTCATGATAGCTTTTCCAGAACTTCTTGACCAGGTGTCACAGCATCTGGGAAATGTCACTCGTTGTTGTCCAGATGGATTTTCCTTTCTCAGGTCTCTAAGGTTTCGACCCTGGGCCACGTCTTCCTGAAATTGGTCAACTGTTGGTTGGCCAACAAAATACAGTATATGAAAACTTCCCAAAGCCTAACCAAAAAATACGTTTTCCGTCAAACCACTTTTCTGATGCAGCCAATGGACTTGGTGGCCATTGCCACTTTCAAGGCTTACTACTTCCAAAGGACAATTGCTATGGCTATCAGAGCAACTGAAAAGGACAAAAAATTGACTCTCAAGGAGCTCTGGATGTCGTACAATATTTTTCAGGCTGTGAAGAATATTGCTGATTTTTGGGTCTGGAACCCTGTCGTAAATAATGGACCTCCGTACTGATAAATGACTGTCATTATACTAAAAACAATTGAAAACTACTTTTTATATGTGACAGTCAACAATACTCATGAATGATAAAATGACAATCATTATATTATAAACAATTGAAAGTACGTTTTATGTGACAAATTTCAATAATACTCTTAAATGACAGAATGACAGTCATTATACTAAAAACATTTGAAAACTACTTTTTATATAAGCCTACTTCTATGGAGGGCATTTGAGGATTTTCTTATACTTAAAACATATACTGTACACACAAAAACATAGGTCCTAAAATTTGCAGTAGTTATGTGAATCGAGGACGACCTGAAAGGGTAGTAGTTAATTGCATGGACATCAGTTAACCGAAGTTTTATAATTCAGGATTAGGATGACCTCGAAGGGTAACAGTTAACTGAATGGACATCAGGTAAGCAAAGTTTCATAACTCAGGATTAGGACGACCTGGCAGGGTAATAGCTAACTGAATGGACATCAGGTAAGCAAAGTTTCATAACTCAGGATTGGGACAATCTGGAAGAATAGTAGTTAACTGCATGGGCATCAGGTAGGCGAGGTTTCATAACTCAGGATTAGGATGACCTGTGTGCATTCTGAACAGGACACATAAACTGAGTTCCTTATTCCATCCCCTACAAACAGTTCAACTTTCTTGACAAGCAGTAGCTGCGCCTCTATTTATCCTTGTGTCAGCCCAGTAAATGGGCCCGATTGTACCCACTGTGGTCCCGGATACTGCCCGTCGGGTGGCCACCAGACAGAGGGAGAGCGCTTGTGCACAGGTGTCTCTACGCCCACTTTTTCACAACTGTTGAGTGGGTACCTAATCTTACCCTTCTCTCACAAATCCCATCCACTAGCTGCTGGTCACTCGCTACCACTCCATCCACCAGACGCTGGTCACCTTCTACCACTATCTGCAATTAGAGATTCCACAGAGTCGACCTTGGGGCAAAAAAAGGGGCCTACGTGACCATCACAATTCAGTGACTACCTGATATCACGTCTGGGCACAAGCGCAGGCCTTTGCAAGCACTCAGCTGAGATATCAAGCATGCACAGTATCTGCAAATGCTTGCAATCCTCCAATAGGGAAAGGGAAAAGAAGTATAAGAAATTGTAAACTGGTTTAGCAAAAGGTCATACTGTACAAAAGCTAAAGCAGAAGCTAGTAGTCATTGATCAAGTAGCAAATGCTAATACAGTATCACAAATGACTTGAAGAATAATAATGTATCGCAAAATGCAAGACTTAAAAAAAGCAATTTTAAAATACTTGCCACAAGGTTACAAATATCTTGGGAGTTTAGCGATAGAAATATGGCTACCTTAAAGAAGCACTCCTTTTTTCTCATTTAAAGAGAGATAGCAAATGAAAATTAAAAAAACAACATACAGTATATTAAGAAGGTAAATATAATGCCTTTGAAATGGTAACAGTGTGGCTTATGTTTATACCGACAAAACCAATATTCACGGAATACTACAATGAGGATTCGGTATACAAGCTAAAGAATAATAAAAGGTTACCAAAAAAAAAAAACAATTTAAAGGTTAAACCAGGATTCTGTGTAAATAATAGAAGAGGATGGAACTAGGATACACACAGGAACTCAAAAGATATGAAAATAATAACATTATTTGGGGATATGAACACAAGTTTATACAGTAGTAGAAAATGATAGTATGCAAGGGGTCCTCAGCTTACATCAGAGTTCCGTTCCTGGAATGTGATATAACCCGAATTTCAGTGTAAATCAGAATGCACCTAAATTGGTACCTATACTAAAGCAGTAGTACATTTTCTTCTTTTTCCATTCATTTCACTGTCTCTAAATTCACTTCCATGGTGATGGCTTTCCTTTTCTTTAAAGCACTGCCAGCAGAAGAATCTGCTTTATGCTTGGGATACATAATACAGGCCAAAAATTATCATAAATGCAGAAACATAATTTATGGGAGAAGAATATTATGTAGAATGTGGCAGGAACAAAAAGTCTGTAATTATATTTCATAGCAATACTGATTTTAAGCCAAATTCTATTGGTCCAGTTTCTTTTACCATTCTGGTATTTCCTCTGTCTCAGTTCTGTACTAAAAAAATCTAGTAACATGGCCATTAACTTTCCTGTTGTTTGTCGTAAACTCAGATGTCCTTTAACACAGTCTGAATATGTGGCAGACAACTCTTATTACTGTTCAGTCTAAATTCTGCATTATCATGTGTAACACTTAACATGCAATAATTCCTCAGAAAATTATAAAACTAACTCACGTTATTATCTGGCAAAATAAAAAAAAATCAACAGTCAAAATATCTAAGTCATCTCATAATCTTTTGGATTCATACATGCATTTACTAATTCAAAATATAGAGAAGGGGTCTATCTCACACTTACGATACTTTTATTAGGCAAATACATTCTACATTATTAGGCTGAAACATCCTACATAACATTAACTGACTACAGATTAAGCCAAGGCGTGTCCTACAGCTACCTTTTTCTGTCTAAGATTGCAAAAACAACTAGTGAAATGTGCATACACACACACACACACACCTATTGTGGCAGCGTTTCAAGAAATCAAACATACCTCCAAACGGAATTTGAACAAAATACAAAACATATATTTAATTACTGTCCATAAAATATGAAGATATCTCTTGCAGAAGGTAAAGAGCACCATAAATTAAGAACACACTGTACTAAAAGCTGATACCTCAAGAGAAAAAAAATTTTAAATGTAAATTAACAGAACTAACAATTACTCTTTCTCAAACAACAAAAAATAAAAGAAGTTAACCATCAAATGTTTTAATTATAGACTCAGAAACATGTGCCAATAATTGCAAATTATCTTAATTATACAGCAGTAATTATAGCTATCTCGAAGATAACCTCTAATTATCTGCAGATAAACTTCGCAAAATCGTTAATCTCGTTTTCTCTGCTAAGCATCGAGATTCTCTATATATGAAATATTCGTTAAAAAAAAAAAAAGACGAGTGCCAATGCAGGCACAAAAGAATAAAAATATATTAATATTTCACTTGCATGCAGAAAAAGAGTAATTTCTCGTTAGAATTATACTTCACTTATGTTTCATAATCTCTTAAGGAATCCCACATTTACTGAATTTTTTTTTATGAACATAATATTGCTGCTGCTTTTATAACTGAAATTTTATAATAAATCAAAGGCATTATTAATATTCTAATTTTTCGTGAATACGAGAGCAAAATGCTTATCATGTAACGTAATTGTTATCAAAATGAATCAATAAAAACTTCCACAAATTAATTCTCACTTAAAAATATATGTTAAATCTTTATCCTTAATTCAAACTTTATAGCGTATGCTTATGTTAATGAGGAATGAAATCAATTAATCAAGAAAATAAGAATTATGCCTGAAAATTGCTGTCGGCTTCTAAATAAAATCACTGAAAATATTTATGACTGAGCAAATTTTTGCAACCGATGCCATCCGTTACTCCCGGTTTTATATATAGCTATTCTTACGCTAACTAGCATTGCTGGGAATTTCATTTATCTTGATTATCAAACTATTTGAACTGAAAATTCTTTTAAGTGACTGAACTCTAGAATCAGTAATGATTACTTCTGAAATCACAAAAGGTTTAATACTCATATGCACAATGAAGACTGCTTAATATAAACTCATTATAAGTTATATTTATGCATTCTTTGTACTTTATCAACTTATGTAGCAGTAATGGCTTTTGCATCATGCAATTTACAGCAAAGAAATTCTTAATCCTATCAAATGAATTACAAAACACTTAACTGAAAGAGTGTGATGATTGGTGACTCTTGGGCAACGATTTTGACTGCATCTGGTGCAACATTTTTTTTTTACCAAAATCTTGGTGGAACTTTGGCCGACTTGCAATGGACAACTACAAGAAACCGCAAAGCCTCTTCTCACACTTCTTGCTTGTAAAGGCGGCATTTTATTGGAGAGAACACTCGCAGATTTTCAGTCTTATTGATGGGGGATGTAGGTTCCATTTTTGTCTACTCCTCGATGGTTCTCTAGGCTCTTTTCGATGGGGCTGTGTATCATCTTTCCTTTTTTTCTGTTCTCCCTAATTCCTCCTTTACTTATTGGGTTTATATATATATCTGTCATACTCGTGGTAGTTTAGACGTGGAGTTTGATCCCTTAGCTGCTAACCAATTTGTCGGATTTTTTATCCTCGTCTCTTAGTTCTTTATTAATTTATATGTACTTTGGAGTTTAAATAAAACTCAGGGTCTTAGGAAAACTGACAAGGCATTTATTTAGGTTTCTCCAAGAAAAGCTAATAAGCATCATTGCTGCCTAAGGCAGCAATGATGCTGACCGATGACTGTGAACTCAGTCTATCCTCTATGTAGCCTTTGACTGAACTTCTACTAATATTGATCTAATGCTGATACTCTACTTATACATCCCACATCCCTACCAAGCTGTGAGATACAAAAAGGAGGTGGAGGTGGGCGGTTCTTCTGTATATGCCTCGACCAATTGAATTTGATTTGGTTTTGCAGGGTCAATGACCAGAACATACACATAGACAAAAATTCCAATTAGTTTCTGGCTAAGTAGAGGGAAAGGACTTACGGGGCTTGACCATTGGGTAATGACTTTCCGGGGGTTCGATCGAAGGTCACGGATTCTTGATAGCTTTTCCAGAACTTCCTGACCATGGGTCATGGCATCTGGAAAATGTCACTCATTATTCTCCTGATGGATTTTCCTTTCTCAGGTTTTGAACCTGGGTCATGACTTCACGAAAGCGGTCAACTGTTGGCCAGTCTTGGTAAGAAACTATACAACAGGGTAAGGATCTAATACCTTGAGGCCCAACACCAGTAGCTGGTTCACTCCCACCACTTCAATTCATGGTAACCCTTGCCCACGCATGCCCGTCCCAGTATTTTTTGTTAACAGGTGTGAAAAACCCTTTTAATCCATGTCACATATGGACGATATTTCTCCACTCATTCCTATTTCTAGCATTCATTTCCTTGCTCTATTGACATACCTCATGCATCCAGTGCTCTTTTCACCCCATCCATCCATTCCATTCTAGGTCCTCCTTTTGGCCTTACTTTGATTACAGTGCTTCTGCTCTCCACTCTTTCTCTATGCTAATGCTTTACTTATACATCCCACATCCCTACCAAGCTGTGAGATACAAAAAGGAGGTGGAGGTGGGAGGTTCTATTGTATATGCCTAGACCAATTGAATATGATTTGGTTTTGCAGGGTCAGTGACCAGAACATACACGTAGACAAAAATTCCAATTAGTTTCTGGCTAAACAGAGGGAAGGGTCTTACGGCGCTTGACCCTTGACCATTGGTTAATGACTTTCCGGGGGTTCGATCGAAGGTCACGGATTCTTGATAGCTTTTCCAGAATTTCTTGACCATGGGTCATGGCATCTGGGAAATGTCACTCGTTATTCTCCTGATGGATTTTTCTTTCTCGGGTTTTGAACCTGGGTCATGGCTTCCCAAAAGCGGTCAACTGTTGGACAGTCTCTTCTACCTTGAGGCCCAACAGCGGTAGCTGGTTTACTCTCATCACTTCAATTCATGGTAACCCTTGCCCACACATGCCCATCCCAGTATTCTGTGTTAACAGGTGTGAAGAACCCTTTTAATCCTCGTCATATATGGACAATATTTCTCCACTCATTCCTATTTCTAGCACTTCTAGCACTTTTTCTTGCTCTACTGACGTACCTCATGTATCCAGTGCTCTTTTCACCCCATCTATCCATTCCATTCTAGGTCCTCCCTTTGGGCTTACTTTAATTACAGTACTTCTGCTCTCCACTCTCTATGCTAGTCATTCAATCATTCATTCTTCCTCATATCAAAACCATCTTAGCGCACTCTGTTCTAACTTATCCGACAGCTTCCTCTCAGCCCCTTTATCTGCCTCAATTCTTCTTTTATCACTACTTATTGAAGGCATACCTATCATACTTCTCATAACACCTCAACTCCATTACATTCAACTTGTTCTTTTAATCCTCTCTAGCTTTCCAAGTCTGTGCTCCATACAATGCTGTATTCACAATCGTTCCTTCATATATCTTCCTCATTGCATTCATTCTAAATTACCCATTTCTCCACTTTTCATCCCATCCAAACGTTAACTCTTTTCCTTCACATCACTTATCCATGAGCTGTCGCAAGCAACCCCTGATATTTAAACATCTCTTCCTGAAGCATCTTGCCATTTGATCTCTTAAGGTGTCCACAGCTGCAATAAAAGAAGAAAGGCATCATAGTAACATGTTACTCTGCCTGCACTTACCCCTTCCATTCTGCTTCTCTAAGCAGAGAATAAAAGAGAGAAAATATTCAGGAGAGAAGTGATTGCCAGCTGATTGCTCACCAGTCTCTTTAAGAATGTTTTTACAACTTGTAGGAAGTACCAAGACAGAATTCTGTCTTTCACCACGAGAAATTTCCCTTTTAGTCACCTTTCCTGATATTCTGGCAATACAGGCTTGGAATGATCCCTAACCATTTGGGGCTGTAATACATATAGCTTTTAGTTTGCTTTTTTAATAGTGACGTTTGATTATTACTCTATTAGGCCTGTAATTAGGCCTTGATTCTCATGATCTTTATTTTTGGTTTTGTAAGTCCACCCCAGTTTCCGAATTACGCCTTCTCCAAAGTCAGTTTGTGAATGCCTCTGATCATAAGGACGAGATTACACAGTATAATTTATGAAAAAGATAAAATTTACTTTCTAATATAGGTATCTACAGTATATGCTTACCTCATTCTTAATGTAACTTGCATTCAGTAGTTATATACCCACTAATTCATTAGATACTATTTTATCAAAAACACAGACTAAGTATGCACTTATTAAGGTAACTAAATTGGCAGGAGCTCTAAATAGCCAGATTCTACTTTATTTTCTTTCATATCTCCAATAGATTTAGGAAAATGATAAATATTCGAACCAAAATATTGAATTGCGGAAGCTTATCTTTGAAGTGTGTAAATACCTGTATTAGTTCTCTTTTTGTGACTGTTTAGATTACATTTTAAATTTTGTATTGGCATACGTTTTTCCACAGAATGGTTGCAGTGTTACTAAGAGCCTTAATGTTGTCGAAGAAGTTACTTCTTGCAAGGATATAGCACTGACAGATATCTTTCCTGGAGTCAGTGGCTCTTCAGACTGTAGCCTTCATCTCTATAAACTTGGCTTATGGTACAAAAGCCACTACAAGTATGGGATTAGTGCAAAGGATATATTTTTACAAGAAATGGAAGTACCATTTGACAAAATTAATAGGTTTTTGGGAAGCATAAGTTGGTGTAATTTAGCATTAAATCTTCCATACTTCTTGCCTTATCCTTTAAAAGAGAAAAAGGAAGTAAAAAAATATCCTCTTCAAACAAATGATCCCGATATCAGAATGGCACCATTATGGCAGAGGTACAGTTGGTTAAGTGTTGATGAAGAGGAGAAAGAGAGTGATGACGAGAATGTGTCGATGACCCCTGTCAAAGTGAATAAAAGTAAAGAAGAGCCTAAAGAGGAGATTGAAATACCTAAGATTGTTAGAGAAGCTTCTCACAAGTGTATTAATTCCCTCGCTGGCCTGTATGATACTATTGCTCATATTGATGTTTTGAGTTCCCATCCTCTTGCTGCCCCCATTGAAGAACAGTACAAAGATGGCAGTTGTTTGACAATACCTCTTGGTGATGGATTAAGTGATGAAACTGGTGTATCTTCATACTGGACACCCATTGGCTTAACTCACGAAATCACTGCTGAATTAACGCAGCATGCCCTGAGAAAATGTCGTCAAGAGACCTCAAATGAGGTGACTGATTCAGTAAAAGACTGGCCACAGCTATCCCTTCCTATTCTACAAGACGAAAATCTAGGTTTTCTTGAGCCTAATTCAAGTGCCTATGAGAGGTAAGTTTGATAATTATTTACTTTTTGTTCTATGGCCCTCCCATACCATCATGGAAAAAAAAAAAACTTGTATTGTAGACATGGGCTTTTGGGTTAGTACAGAGATTAATTCAAGGCTGCAGGTGCATAATGACCAGTATTTCCCCAGTATTAGAGTATGTAAATGATTTAATACCCTAAGAATTTAAATTTTATTCAGTCTTTTAAGATATGCATATTTATTTTACAAAATAAGAACATATTAATACCTGCATTTTAAATAACTGGGCAGTATATGAAATAAAACCTTTTTCTGTACATAAGCAAATTTACGATATATTATATTAATAAGAAATCATTTGTAATAATTCACAAAATTCAAAACCAATGAAGTAGTCTTGATCTTTTATTTGCATACAAAGACTTTTTCACTATACCCTTTTCTGTACATAAGCAAATTTACGGTATATTATATTCATAGGAAAACATTTCTAAAATTTTACAAAATACAATACCAAGGAAGTAGTCTTGATCTTTTATTTTCATACAAAGACCTGTTCACTACTAAATTGCATTGATACCAGCATTTTGCTCTTTATAGCTGTATGTAAGTGTATACTATATTAAATAAATATTTGTGAGTCTTATGCAGTATAATATGCTCATATAATATGCATATTAACTGCCATATTACAAATAATTCAGCAGTACATAAAATAAAAGCCTTTTCATTTATACACTTAGCCAAAATTATAGTAATTGGGAGGAAAATGATGTTGCAAACCCATTAGTTATAATTCCAGCTTCATTTTTAGCGTTTAGTATCTGTTCTTTAATTCTCTTCAGCGTTTAATGATTTAATTTTAAGCAATGCTGAAGCAAAGTAAGACTTGTTGGTATGTTTAGATGAAATATATATCTGTATATGAAAGCCATAATCCCTCTTATAAGAGGGGTGGCTGAGTTAAAGCAAAAAACTTAACTCTATGTAAGGAAATCACAGAGGAGGGGATTCCCAGTCCCCTCGCTCTGCCCCAGTTAGTCAACTTTCACAACTCGCATAGGAGTGCAGAAGAGATATTCTTGCCCCCTACCCTCTGAGAAGATAAAATATATATAGAGGCTTCCCTACTTATGAACATCCACAGATACTAACAAAACCCTACCCATGTATTTCTGTACTGTACTGTAGTAGTACATTATTACTACTGTATTAATATTCGTTAATGCTTTATGTTTTATGTAGTAGTTATGTATCTTTAACCTAAGTACTGTACATTATATAAGTACTCTACAGTACTCTTTTTACCTAAGCACAACTTACAAATGGACTTCTGTAATCTAACTCGTTCGTAAGTAGGAGTGTCTATATTTTTGTTTTTATCTGTGTCTTATCATTGAATCAGCAGCGGCTGTGATTACAGGGAAAGAAAAAGTAATTGAGTGCACTTTCATTCTTTCTCCATTGACAAAGTTGGTTTTGCATTTTACTGGAGTAGTGTTTATTCTAGGAGATATTACTAGAAATTTTAAAGTTAAATCATTTTTCTTTACAGATTACAGCAAACCCGCCAAAACATTAATAAGAAAGCACTGCAGATAGTGCCATCAGTACAGCAGCATACTACTAATAGATCAGCTGATTACTTGTCTTTTGTAAGAACAATAATAAGGCATGATGAGCTCAGTGCCGTCGTCAGCAAACAGAGACGGGGCCGAAGGATTTTAAGTCAAGCTTCTCAGTATGGGATAGAGCTCTCCTCACAAGATAAGATCAGTTTAGCTAATTCTTTTATCTCTTATTGATTTACTGTGTAATATGCAATGTATATAGTCATACAGAAATGTCTCATTTTTTAACGTATATCAGAATTGGTAGTAATATATATGTGATTTAATGTATATTTTCGTAGTTTGCCAAAGATGGAATTAAATTTTATTTTATGCTTGTCTTTTATGTTTTTATATTTATTGTTTTTTTAATTGTTAGTTGAGTAATAATTTTGTAAATGTGCATTATTTTAAGCTAAATTAGTTGATATTTCCATATATTTTATATAAAAACTTCAGATGATGAGTAGTAGCCATAATTTTCATTGTTTAACACTGAGAATAGTTTTGATATATAATATAATATTGTTGAATCTTTTGGCTTAAATGAAGCAAAATATTATATTAATTATGTACAGTATACTGTATTATATAAAAACACTTTTGATGTATGGACCAGTAATAAAATTACTTACAGTACAAGTCATAAGTTGAATCTGTAAAAACAAAATTGTAAAACCTTTCACTGTGTTTCAAGAAAACTTCCTTGAATTATGCTGCTGTAAGTCTTTTTCTATCATGAAGGTACAAAAAGTACAAGCTCATTTTTTTTTGTAGAGTAAAGCAGTTATGAAGACAATTAAGATTTTGATACGTAAGGAACACTTTATCTTAATGTCTGGATTAGAGACAGCAATACCAAGACATGCATCTGCAGTAGAGAATTATAGGGAAAGGCTAAGTTGACTCTACTTGTGCCTTTATACATCTTGGAAAACGTATAAGATAGTCTTCGTCTTCAGGGTATTCATGAGGGACATCCCGAATTTGACTCCTAAGACTGGTTTATATACTGTCTATTCGCCAGAACTATATGATAATAAGAAGGAA
>JAXCGZ010011670.1:0-22500 GCA_037179515.1 Halocaridina rubra | reverse complement strand
GTGAAGCAATGACATGTTTAATATACCATTTGGAATTGAAGAATGCATGTTTTCCTTCCATTACCTTTGTCATGTGTTCCTCTAGTGTGCCAAACTGCATGAAAAGATCAGATGAAGAATTAATATAAAATTGGAACATACTATGCATAATAGGCATCAAGGAGTGTGTACTGGCAGGGGACACGAAAAAGGCGGCAATACAGAGTCAGTGTTACCATAAAAACAGAAAACCAAAACAATGTACAGTTCGTTATGACAAAAAGAAGCAAAATTAAGGGATCACTTTACAACAACAACAAAATTATTAATAAATAAAGTGATAATATATATATATATATATATATATATATATATATATATATATATATATATATATATATATATATATATATATATATATATCAATTAATAAATACATTAATATATACATAAAGAAGACATATATCATACCACTACAACACTCCAAATAAAGAAAGAAAATACACTATGCCACTACAAGTGTACCTAATTTTTTTTTTCTGTATTTGAATTGACGCTTCTGTGAAGCAACTATTGTTTCTTATATCCTTAGCAACAAAGGAGCATAACTCCAACCTCATATGCCCTGCTTGTCTAAACAGCCAACTACAAGGCATATCCCTGGTATAAGAGGAGGGAGACTTCCAAGCTTTCATTCTCTCTGAGAACGCCCAGAGCGACATAACGTTTTGATTCTTCGATGACTGCTGTTCCTGACCGTGTGAAGCAGTTATGGCGTGCATAGATGAGACTTTTTATATTGCAATATTCCTTTTGCTGAAATCACCGTGCAGACTGGCAGTAGGCAATATATATGAAAAAGCATCATCATCATCATTATTATTATTATTATTATTATTATTATTTTATTTTATTTTATCTTTTCTGAAGGTTGAGGAGGCAGCATCTCAACCTAGAATTTCGTGCTAGTAGGAGAGGGGTAACCTGTAGCGATATATCCCCGTTGGTGGGCGGAAAGAATGCTACGCTTATATCCTCCGTGTCATAAGAGCTGAGTAAAAGGGGTTGAGGAACAAAGGCTGGCAATTTCTTTCGCCTATTAGTATATTATTTATTTTTTCTACTTTCCCTTTAATGATAAATTGTGGCTACTAGGTTATCTATAGAGGGATATATCATTACGTAAAAAAAACATCAGATGCGTGCTTAACACTTATTACAGTAATGGCTTATCCCATCCAGGAACTAGATAAACAGTCCTTAAGAAAAACAGCTTTTGGGGTATATGATCTTACTAGGCTTGTGGCTGAGTTAGGCAACTACTACATAAATATTATCCACATATGTGGGTGTCAGTATACAAGCAAATACTGTACTTGTATGAGTGAGAAAGAAACTGTCTAAGCTCTGTAGATCTATGCTTGCTAACACCCAGAAATTCCTGAGTTAACTCTTGAGGTTGTTCTGCGACAATTGCATATGCAAAAGAGTGAGTAGTGCTCTTGCCTCGGTTTGCATAATAAGCTAAATGAAAGTATCATTAGATATTACAGATTAGTGTAGTACTTTTTTCTCATTTGGGTTTCAATGAGGGATGTAATTCCCATCATGCATGAGTCCTTGATGAATAATTACTGAAGTTGAAGTACTGTACCTGTAACTTGGAATAAAATTCTCGCATTGCAGGGTCAAGACTAGAATTAAAGAATATAACTTCAGTGCCATAGAGTGGTTCACTACCCCATGTGATTCCACTGGAGTGCACCAGGTCTTCAAAGCTGTTGATGGGTGGAGGAAATGTTGGAATTGTCAAATGGGCAATGAGGGAGGATTTATAAGCAGAAGACACAATAAAGGTGAAGATCCAAAGCCAGCAAATAAGCATCTGTAATAGAATATTACTACTAAATGATGCATTTTGGAGTAAAAATGAGTTATTAAGACTACTCCTTCCTTGTATTTTAAGGTTGCCCCATTGACCATTTTCAAAAATTATATCTATGGCTATAAATTAAATAATCTACAAATTCAGAGGTCTAGTTTTCTACCATAAAAATGTAGCCTAATTGAAATTAATTTATAAAATTACCATCAGTTACCCACAGGTAATAATATATTTTTTAAGTTAAATAAAAAAAATTTAGGCCTATTTCTGCATTCCTAATGTATATCTGCTGGATTCCTCAAGCTAAATTCATATATAGCAATGATTTTGACAGAATGTTGCAATACTAGATAATATTCTTGATGTTACCCTGATATTAAACCTGTTTGGAGGATTACTGGCAGGTATGCAGACAAGAGCGCCCCAGGTATAGAGCATAGCTAATGATAGACTCATACCAGGTACGTTGAGCAGAGTTCGCCAGACACTATTGAGCAGCCAGAGCGCAACACCTGCCACCAATGTTGCTATAATCACGCCTATCCACACAGGACCTACAACAATATAAGCTCAAACTTTAAAAAAAAAGTTCAAGCCATTAAACAGTATAGATTATGAAATATTTGTCCAAAGAACTTTGTATAACACAGGACTAAGCAATGCAGAACTGACAGGAGTGGGATATGGTCTCACTGTACCCTCACTAAGTAGTATTTTTATACCAAGTAATTATAAACATATGGTAATAAAGGAACAGCATGTAAGAAAAAAAAAAACTTTTGTGGGTGTATCTGCTGTGGTTTCTTCAATACGGGAAGATTGGAAAAAATGTGTGAGAGCGAAAAACATCTTTAATTAATTTTTTTTACTGACCAGTGAAGGGTGTTACTAAAGCTTGACTTTTTGGTAATGGTTGATTCTTGAGAGAAATTATCACCCAGCGATCGTTGCTGTAAATGCTGGAAAAGTCCATAACCTGAGCTCTTGAATAGACTAAGCCGAGAAGTAAAGAGAAATCAGCTTTATTATGTTGTAATTCTCCAACAATGCCAGTCCAATTTCCATCTTGATCAAGGCCCCATTCACCGTCTTCAGGCTCACGGATTATATACCTTTTATTATAAATAACACATTAAAATATCAAGACAATTTTTTCTAGTTATCTATTTACAGAATTCTTATGACTACAAGCAATCTCTCTCTCTCTCTCTCTCTCTCTCTCTCTCTCTCTCTCTCTCTCTCTCTCTCTCTCTCTCTCTCTCTCTCTCTCTCTCTCTCTCTCTCTCTCTCTCTCTCTCTCTCTCTCTCATTTAAATTTATTTACCTAACTGTGCTCTCAGAAAAGTCCCCTTGTGCTCGTAAATGCTTATGCCTTGGCAGTTTAGTAAATTTCAATTAGCAATGCTTCTTACACACACAAAAAATTAAATACTTCCTTACATCCTGCAAGAATATCGTACGAGTCTTCAAACTATTACCTCCAGTTCTAAAGTCACTTATATTAAAGTATCACTCTCTATCATCTCTTTTCAAAACTAAGCCGAAGTTTAAAAGCCATGAACATAGTCCCCCTCTTTCTTATAACTTCAAGTGGCGGGAAGATTCAGTCCTTCAGCCTTTCTTGATAACTAAGATATTATATCTCTCTCACTAATTAAGGAGCGTATCTCTGAAGTTTCTCCTATTTGTTTATAATTTTAGCATGTCTGGATTCCAAAAAAGGGGCTCCATATATAAGCTTAGCACGTGTGGATTCCAAATAATGTGCTCCATGTATAAGCTTAGGCCTCTCATAAGTCATGTAAGTATTTCCAATTGTATCTTTGTCCATATGCGTGCAGGTCATCCCTATATTTGTTGGGAATGCATACGCTGCTTTCACAGTACCATTTATAGGCATTTCCAGAGGCTTAGCTGCCTAAACATATTCCTTTTGATCTCTCTTTCATAGAATACCTCTGGTTGGGACTCCTTGTATTGTCGTATGAAATATGCAGGGTTTGAAAATGCGATTACAGGATAATTATTTGATTTTTTAACACACTGGCAATGATTCTCTCAAGACAACAGATAATACTTGAGATACATCTAATTAAATCTCTAACTATTAGTAATTATACAGCATCCACACATCTTTTATTATCCCTTCACATCTGACAAGTCATTACATTCTCCATCTCTGTTTCTCTTTACGTTATGTATTCTACGTGCCCAGGCCCGATGAGGGCTGTTTTATGTAATAATTGTTTTTGGCCCGTCCTGGTGTCACAATCATAGAAAAAAAAAAAATCCGGGTCATCGAAGTATTTACAACAAAAAACCTGCATAGGCTAAAATTCCAGGGTATAGTAGTTTCTTGCACCTAAGTAAAAGGTTGCCATAACCACATATATAATTCTATAATAATTGTTGTTGCTATTATACTCACGTAAAATTAAGATAAGCTGCAACTGTCGTAAGAATCCGTTTGTCCAAGCAATCTTTTAGTGTGATTTTTGTTCCTGGTAAATTGGTGTCCGGTGTATAATCCATTAAAGGAAAGAAGCTCAGACCTACAATCTTAAAAGTATGACCATTGAAATTGGTTGTTTGATCTGGAAAATAAAAAATTGCTATTTTTTTTACTTTTCTACAATCAGAAAGAAATATAAGTTTCAGTTTCATTTTGTCACATATATATTTATTTCTAAGAAAAAGTCTTTATGGACAAAAAACAAACATTATTTACGCACCGTGAAAAAGGTGAACCTTCTCAGGTACACCAGAGTCCATATTCCAGTGTCCATACGTCTCTATGCCCATTTCCCCATTATTGCAATAATGACATCTCCAAAATGCCTTTAAGGGATATCGCCAGGCTAAAAAAAAAAAGTATATATATATATATATATATATATATATATATATATATATATATATATATATATATATATATATATATATATATATATATATATATATATATATATATATATATATTGCACTAAGTTGCACAATGGATATCATTGCAGCATTACTCCCTGAAGTTAGCTTTCTATCAATCTTCTCATATATATATATTGTTTCCTCATTTAACAAGCTATCTTGGCAGCCGTTGCAAAAGGCATATCCCACCCAACTATACTACTATGAGATAGCTATCAGATGTTTTTAGATATTGCCATTTCTCAAAAATATCACAATTAGTCTGCACAAGTCTTATCATCTACACAAAGGAATGCGTTGCCATTTCTCAAAAATATCACAATTAGTCTGCACAAGCCTTATCATCCACACAAAGGATTAGTTACCCCCAGTATCCTTCGGACATCTTGGAAGAATGCATCTCTTTTGCTTGTTGGTTAAATAACGCAAAGTATCCTCGTGGAGAGATAAGTATAAAGTGTGATGAATGTTCCGAAGTGTTTTATGATAAAGAGTTTTTTCCAAATCCTTTGATCCACCCACAAATATAACGATTGTCTTAGGTTGCAGCCACAAGTCGGCAACTTCCAATGAGCTGCAAATAGGAGAACATTTCATTATTTTCTTTTCTTATAGCTTTCATGAATAAACTCCTATAATTACTACTTATTTATATATGGAATAAAGTATATTTTAGTTTTACTCAACCAATGGGGGAATGAACCCGCTCAGTTGGAAGTGGGTTAAAAGCTAGGATAAACAGAAAAGGTTTGGGTTAAAAACCAACAACAAATGACTGGCCAGAAACAGTGACCCTATATAAACATGTTAATCTGTAAAGCTCTATTTCTTCTTTATATTAAATGCAAGATTCTTCTGTTCGCATTTATACTATACTAAAGAATTAACCTCAGCACGGCAAAGGAATCAGCAGTTGTAAGGTCTATCAAGAGTCCCCTGCAGGTGTCTTTTGGATGATTCCAGAGGTTCTTCAAAGTTTGAATATTTATTCTTGGAATATTCACTGACATCAGAGACGAAACTTCCACTAAAACACTTCCTTGAAATCCTCGAAATAGAGCCCTTAAAAAAGAAAGTATGAAATTTTATATAGTACATTAAAATATCAGAGATGTCCTTAATGATACTGTAAAAAAATTTTAGTGGTCACCGAAGCTCAAGCGGTAGCGTCCGCGACTTTGAGGCGTCAGGTCGAGGGTTCGCGCCCTGTCACAGTCTGAGGTTAGCAAGGGCATGCACTCAGGGAAACGACTGCATCTGCCAAAGCAAGTCCTTCGCAAGAAGGCAACCGTCCTAGCCCTTGGTAGAAAAGGGAGTACGTGACGTAAAACCGGAACCATTGTGTAGGATAATTTTCACAACAGTTCTGTAAATGTAACACCATGATTAACCACATTTGCTACTACCAGGACCAGTAGCAGTATAGGTAGCATCACTAATTTAGTGGTGCTACCATTTCTGATAGAAATGGTAGTAGTGATGATAGAATGACACGTCTCACCACTACTGCTATTATCATAACAATGGCAACGGTGATAGTTGTTGTAGTGCAATCTTTATTATAAGTGTTGATGGTTGTCATGGTGGTGTTACTGCTTCTACAACAAGAGTAATTATAGCATCTGAATATAATATTTATAATAGCTCAGAAGGCTTAAACATACATCCAGTCACTTATTAAAAACAAAATTCTTTTCGTTAATACATACAAGCTCAAAAATAAACCACAAAGAAGAAGGAAAATAGGTAAAAACTTACTTAGCGATGAAGGGTAAAAGAGTGGAATTTGTTCCAACGGTGACAAGGTTACAGCCGAAGAGATATTTGTTTGTAATTTTAACTAACATCTGGCCAAGCAGATTACCTAATTCTTCTATGCCATCATTCTGATCTTCAATATTTGCAATTCCAGACTTCAGTGAAGTAACTGGCTCTATCATAGTAGCATCAATTAAGCTGTGAATCAACAATATCCACGCCATATAGTTGCCAAACTTCATCGCTGCTGATGGCTGGAGAACTGGATCTAGAGAAAAATTATATGGTAGGTATCTTATATATATATATATATATATATATATATATATATATATATATATATATATATATATATATATATATATATATATATATATATATATATATATTGAAAGGGGGTGGTAACTCTGGAACATTTATATTACAGTTGAGCATTAGAGAGGAATTTTGAGGTATGAAGACAGCTGTCTTTATACCTTAAAATTCCAATCTGGTGCTCAAATATATATATATATATATATATATATATATATATATATATATATATATATATATATATATATATATATATATATATATATATATATATATATATATATATATATATATATATGGCTTAGCTATAATAATAATAATAATAATAATAATAATAATAATATTTTTTATAATTTTTCTTCTCCTTCTTCTTCTTCTTCTTCTTCTTTTTATTATTATTATTATTATTATTATTATTATTATTATTATTATTATTATTATTATTATTATTATTATTATTATTATTATTATTATTATTATTATTATTTAGTGAAATTAAAAGAGGATGATACAATTATCGGTGTGTTAAATACTACTGAGTGTAAATCTATATTTTAAATCGTAACATCTTGCATTTTGCTTTCTCTGAGACGGGAAGATACCAGGAGTAGAAAATAAGACTGACATTCTCTTTGAAGCTGCAAATGTGATAACCTGAGATTATTACTGTGAAACAACGGCCAGTTTGTTATTGTCTACGATGAAACATCAGACAAAATAGGTCACAACGTATTATGCAAGTCTATAGTGGTATATAAGAAACCTAACACAAAACCATTGGGGCCTGTGCCGGCTGGCGACCGTCCTATGGGTCCTCCATGACCCGTATCACCCATCCATTATCCCTTAGAGTGGGATGAATTCAACTCTTCTAATCTCATCTATTGGTGATTTGATCACGGTGGTTGGTTTAAGGGAGATTTGATTGCCTTCGAATCCGTTTTTATTTTTTTTAATCACTACGGCGTGCATGGGTTAATACTTATTTTGGAATATTTTTTTTTTATAGGTACATGCTAAAGTATTTTATTTTCAACTTAGCTATGTGGTTTATGAAAATCCAACGAATTTAAAAAATAATGTTGAGTTAGGTGGTTTGGTTAATGGAAATATTAAATGTTTATTTCCACTCCCCAGGTTATTAATTGACCTCATGAAGTTTATTAAAATAGTTAGGTTAACTTTGGTATGGCTATCTAGGTTAGTACGCTCCAGTCATGGAAGAATTGATAACTGCAGTTATGTTTCTTTAGGTATTTTGGATATTTTTTCACTATTTTGTGATTTCGTTTTACTCAATGGAAGCGTGAAAGTACACCTTGACCAAGGAAACCATTTCGTTTCCATGGTGCATAAACCCTACAAAATCTACAATAGTGACTTAGTTTGAGTTACAATGCATCAAGGACGACACGAAAATAACCTCAAGCAATCTTAACCGATTCACGGACATTCAAGCATAAAAGTGGTAACGTTTCGCTGTGACTTCCAAAAGTTACAAATTCCGCGTTAGGAAGGGTAATTTTTTTTTTTTTTTTTTTTTTTTTTTGCGGCGCATAGTACAGTTTTTTCTTTCTTTTAAGAAGTGTATGTAAAAAAGACGTGACTCTTCTTGGTAGAGGAGTGGTGTTATGAAGATAAGGATTATTCTTTATGAAAAATAATAATAATAATAATAATAAGAATTATTATTATTATTATTATTATTATTATTATTATTATTATTATTATTATTATTATTATTATTATTATTATTATTATTATAGGTGTTTCTATTATAATATTGAAGTTCTTATACCTCTTTATATAAATATAAAAACTAAATTTTGATACAACGTGCTTGGAAAATTTTCCAAGCAAGGTATTGGCCTGCGGATTCTTATATATATATATATATATATATATATATATATATATATATATATATATATATATATATATATATATATATATATATATATATATATATATATATATATATATATATATATATATATATATATATATATATATATATATATATATATATATATATATATATATATATATATATATATATATATATATATATATATATATATATATATATATATATATATATATATATATATATATATATATATATATATATATATATATATATATATATATATATATATATATAGTTTTTGTTACATGGTTAAAAATTAGGAAATTCGATTTCTTCATAACTTACCTACCAGTATTAAAGCTTTGTCAGACTTGGAGTGAGTTTGTGTCTTAATAACAACTTATAAGACCTTTCCTCTCCTGGACGTTCGCCTGTTCGCTTTTCCATCTGCCAATCATGAACAATTTGCAAGCCACGTGTACAAGTGACGTGTTATGATTGGTAGAAAAGAAGTATAGTTCTTTTTAATTTAGAGTTCAAGATTATTTGAAGCTACTTTTTTTTTTGAGACCGATCTGCATCAGATAATAATATATGACTACAGTAATAATTTGTATAAAAAGAAAATATATATATAAAATATCAGTGTGAATATAGCATAGAGAGTGATATAGAATGCATTCATTTGCAATGCTATAACATAATAAATAATAGACCAACCGAGGTAAGAAATTATATATATATATATATATATATATATATATATATATATATATATATATATATATATATATATATATATATATATATATATATATATATATATTTATATATATATATATATATATATATATATATATATATATATATATATATATATATATATATATAATCAAAGAAACATATTAACATAAGTGAAAACATGAATCATATTTTACCCCTTGAACGGGACTCGAACCTAGGACACATAATTACTGTGCCAAGGCTATCAACTAAACCACCTTCAGTAGTGTAGTTGATAGCGCCTTGGCACAGTAATTATGTGTCTTAGGTTTAAGTCCCGGTCAATGGGTAAAATATGATTCATATGCATATGTGTACATACATACATACATATATATATATATATATATATATATATATATATATATATATATATATATATATATATATATATATATATATATACATGTATCATATTTTACCCCCTGACCGGGACTCAAACCTAAGACACATCATTACTGTGCCAAGGCGCTATCAACTACACCACTGGAGGTCTATTAGAGAAACAAGCCTTACAGCTTAACTGCTATTCTAGGAATGAACGCACTCTATCTGAATACCCCTTTGATCATATTACAGCTTCTATTATCCTCACTTCAGGGGTGTAGTTGATGGTGCCTTGTCATAGTAATTATGTCTTAGGTCCCGGTCATGGGTGAAATATGATTCAAGTTTCACATGTGGTAATGTGTTTATCAGATTAATATATATATATATATATATATATATATATATATATATATATATATATATATATATATATATATATATATATATATATATATATATAGTAGTACATAACATTTTGCTAGGGGACTAGGGAGAAGGGAGTGCTTAATACTATATCGTTTTTTCTAACTTTGTTCTTTATTGTTTTGCCAGATAGTGGTTGCTCATTGGCATGCCCTTATGGCTTTCAAAGTCGGGGACAATGAAGATATTTGTGTTGCTGGTCAAATCCGGGCAAATGCATCTTATGAGGCCATGTAAGCTAGAGCTACCTTCATTACCCAGAAGTGAATTTCCAGTAATCGGGGCCGAAGTGAACGCTGGGTTACTGAAATTCTGGAGAAGGTCCACATAATATATGGCTCCAGTGCACCAGCAGAGTAGGAACATCATCCCAGAACTGCTTGAGGATCGACAAACAGGCAATGCAAATATTCTGCAAGAGATGACTGAGCACCAATGGAAGACGCGGTGTGAATCAGCATTTGGTTCCTTGGAACTGCTTGCGAGAAGAATCAAGGTTTTTCTCATGATTCCAGAACTCATGCAATCCAATGTATCTGTGGAGATTCGCCTTTGCTTTTATTACTATGTATCCTAATGGAAGGAGGAAGAATTTCTTCACTTCTGCTCAAGAAAGGAATTCATTGTCTCAGCCAATCGACCCCTAATTTTTCAGAATGACAGGATTATGAATTGACTGTGGAAGAGATTTAAGACACTGAACAATACAAGAAGTAATTACCTAATTGTAATTACTTAATTGTGCTTACAGAAAAGAACCCCAAACTCGTAATTTCCCGTCTCCTGGTCGGTTCCATTTTGTGCTTAGCGAGACTTATCATACTTGTCCTTAAATCGATGGACTACCTCCTTGTTTAGCGAATTCCAAGTATCAACTACTCTTACACCAAAACAGTACTTCCTTACATCCTGCAAAGAAGTTTTCTTGCGAAACTTCAAACTATGACCTCTAGTTCCAATGCCATCCATATCAAAATATTGATCCCTGTCCATTCTGTCATAACCATGAAGGAATTAAAAAAAACTGTCACCATATCCCCCTCAATCTTCTAGCTTCGAGTGATGGTAAGTCTTATTCCCTCAGCCTCTCATCATAACTGAGATTGCGTATTTCTGGCACCAGTTTCGTGGCATATCTTAGAACTTTTTTCAAGCTTAACTACGTGTTTTTTTTCAAGTGCAGATTCCAAAAGGGAGCTGCATATTCAAGTTTTGACCATACATAGATTACATGAATAGTTCTGAATATTTCCTTGTCCTGTCCATGTGCCTTAAGGCTACCTTTATTTGCTAAGAAAGCATATGCTGCCCTTACTATGCCATTTATATGCATTTCTGCTGACAAATCAGCCAGTATGTTTACTGCTAGAGCTCTCACATTCTCTGTTTTTTCAAGTTCTACTCCTGTCATTGAGTAGTCAAGCTTGGGCCTTCTTGCACTTGTACCCATTCTCATTACCTTACATTTAGAACTATTGAATTTTATTAGCCAATTTTCTGACCACTCATGGAGACTATTTAGATATTCCTGAAGTTCTCTACCATTGTTCTCGTTAATTACTTTTTTCACAGTCTTTGCTTCAGATGCAAACATATTCATGAATGAATTTACAAACCATGGTAGGTCATTTACATATACAAGGAACTAAAGTGGCCCTAAATCTGAATCCTGTGGAACTCCACTTCTAACGCTCCTCCATTCAGACACCGAGGGTCTTACTTGAACCCTCTGTTCTCTTCCCTCTAAGTAAGTTTTTATCCACTCCAAGACATTTCTACCTATTCTTGCCATTGCTTGTAGTTTCTTAATAAGCAAAGTTATAGAGACATTACTAAAAAACACAATTCTCTACACTTGGAATCCTTCAACCTTTTGTCAGTAGAAACAATGGCTTTAAAGAAGGTAGATCAACAGTAAAAAACTTATTGGAACTTTATGATGGGGTAAGCCAGATCTTACAGGAAAGAAAAGGCTGGGCATATTGCAGATTCCTAGACTTCCAGAAGGCATTTGATACGTTCCCACCAAGGAGACTTATTAAGAAGCTGCTAGTAATGTCGAGGATAGGTGGATATGTCTTGGAATGGATAAAAACTACTTTAGAAGGAAGAGAGCAGACGGTTAGAGTAAGACACTCCGTGTCTCAGTGGAGAAGGTTATCAGTGGGGTTCCACATGGTTCAGTTTTTTGGCCACTTTTGATGCTTGTATACGCAAATGACCTACCAGAGTCTGTAAATTCATATTTGAATATGTTTGCAGATTATGCAAAGATTGTGAAGAAAGTAAGAGATAAGAACAATGAGAGAGAACCTCAGGGAAACCTAAATAGTCTGCATGAGTAGTCAGAAAAGTGGCTAATGAAATTCAATACTTCAAAATGTAAGGTAATGAGAATGGTTACAAGTGCGAGAAGGCTCAAGCTTGGATACTCAATAGCAGGAGCAGAGCTTCAAGAGATTGAGAATGAGAGAGATTTAGGAGTAAACATACTGGGAGATTTGCCTGCAGAAATGCATATAAATGGCATAGTCCTTCCCAAGAAGGCAACCGTCCTAGCCCTTAGTAGAAAAGGGAGTTCGTGACGTAAAACCGGAACCAGTAAGGGCAGCATATGATTTTACATCAAATGTAAGGGTAGCCTTCAGACACATGGACAAGGAAATGTTCAGAAATATTTATGTAAGCTTTATAAGGGCAAAGCTTGAATATACAGACCCCATATAAAATCCAAAATTGAAATAGCACAAAGGTAAGCTTAAAAAAGATCAAAGCCATGCCATGAAACTGGTGCCAGAAATAAGGAGTCTCAGTTATATGGAGAGGCTGAGGGAATTAGACTTACCATCACTCGAAGCTAGAAGAATGAGGGGGAATATGGTGACAGTCTTTAAATTCCTTAATGGTAATTACAGAGTTGATAGGAATCGATATATTGATAAGGCTGGCTCTTGAACTAGAGGTCATAGTACAAAGCTTTGCAAGAAAACTTTCCAGGATGTAAAGAAGGACTTTTATTTAGTGTAAGAGTGGTTGATGTTTGGAATTCGCTAAACGAGGAAGTAGTTCATACTAACTCAATCCATAGTTTTAAGGACAAGTATAATAAGTATTTTAGTGTACACAAATGGAATGACCAGGAGATAGAATCACAAAAGGAATTGCTTTTAAATATACACGCAATGCTGCAAAATAATTGTGTAAAATATTAACTACTACCCCGACTTAGATGTGGACAATTTCGATGCAATATATTTTAAGCTCATGTGTATGTAATTCATGAAATGAATTCTGCATACTTTGAAGTCATTGGAAATGTCACATTGAAATATGTAATTTGAAGACAATTTTTAACTAAATATTAGATTTGCTTCGTGTGAAAACTATTTTGTTTGTTCTGAAAACAAAATGTTATCGATATGTTAACAATGAATAATTAGTGTTTGTTTTTTGTTTTCTTTCTTCCTTTTAAAGTCAGAGCTAAAGACCTAAATATGCAAACCTATCTTGTGACTGAGTGTATAGTACATCTCAGTCCACCATTGTCTGTCATTCGTATTGGTGTATTCATGATAATTGCTGAGTGGACAGGAGTTCTGAGAATATAGACATCAGTACTGCCTCTTTCACATCCTCATCATAACTATAACACATTCTTTTAACCGAAGCAGGCATGATCGAACTGTGCTTTTTTGGAGTAACATACCACACAATAACTAAATAGGCCACACGATGTTTTTAAATAATCTTTTTTTATGGGTGCGACACCGGGAAAGGCAAAAAACTGCCTTCTTCATGCACAGGCATAAAAAAAAACATCATGATGATGAAAAAGCAGGAATTTAAGGACAAGGCAGAAATAAGAGAATGATACACAATAGGAAAAGGACAGGCTGAAAGAATAGTCAAATTATTTAGGATCTAGAGATATGACAGGATTAGGTCCTGAGATGACGATAGATCCGTTTTGAAGGAAGATAGTTTATAAGAATTAGGAAAGACAGAAGGAGGAAGAGAGTTCCAGAGTCTGGAGGTAGGTGGGAAGATGCAGTTGCTGCACCGACCAATCCGTGAGCTACAAATCTCCACACAGGACACTTGAAACTAGGCTGTTTGGCGAGTTTTACACAGCCTCGGCAGTGGGGGAGGAAAACTACTCTCCAATTCATCAGAGCAGCGATGGAAGTAAAAACGTAGAAAAGAGAAAGATATGATACCTTACGGCAAAGAGAAAGAGAATCCATATTAGAAGTAAGAAAAGTGTCATTGATAAGTCTGAGTGCCTTAGATTCAACACTTTCAAGCAGAGAAGTGTATGAAGAATCACTCCAGATGATCAAGCAGTATTCTAAGCAAGGATAGATTAGGCCTTCATAGATTTTCTACTTAGCTGAAAAGATGAAAAGTAATGACGAAAATGGAACAGAGCACAAAATTTTTTGGATCCAAATTTGATTATGTGTCTTCTCCAAGACAAGTTAGTCTCAGGGGTGTGCAACCTTTTTTCCCAAAGGGCCACTAGTCACGACTCTGTTGGTATGGAGGGCCACATAACCTTACTGTTTCATGCTATTTACTACGATCGAAGACATATTATGTGAGATTATACTAATAAATATAGATAATTAGTTTGTTACTGATTTTATTGAAATTGGGATCACAAAAATAAGAATTGTCTGTAACAAAAGTATTTTCCTTCTGTAAATGAGCAAATGAAAGGCTGCCGTACCTTATTATTATAATGTACAAACATGAATAATTACTTATTATTGGTTAACTGGGATCATTAACATAAGAATTATCAAACACAGACATTTTCCTAATCATTAATGAGCAAATGAAAGGCTACCCTAGTGAGATGGTTGATATTGCATTTGGGACACCAACTCATCAATATCAGGCTGTATGGATGATGTGGCTACACGCAGGGTACATTCCAGATGTTCATCAGTAAGTAAAGACCTATGCTTGTTTTTAACTAGATTCATTTTTGAAAAAAGCTGCTCACATACATATGTGCTACCAAACACTGCCATCATTTTCCTTGCATGAACAGAGTTTTGGATACACTGTTACTGATACATGCTTCTCATAAAACTGGTATACTGAACTATCATCAAAATTCTTTCTTAGTTCATCATTGCACTGTAGTTCAATTATTTCCATCTGTATGTCCTCGGGAACTGCTGTCACATCCACAGAAAAAGGAGAAGCAAAGACTTCAATGGCTTGTGAATGTTTCTTGAGGTCACTAAATATTTCTGAAAATTCCTCTCGTAAGACTGCCAATTTGTCACCATACTTCTGATACTGAGGGTTGCTAGTGTCATGGTTTTTCAGTGTAGGAAAGTGGGCTGGGTTTTGGTTTCTGATTTGTGACTCCCACAGACGCAATTTTATTTGGAAGGCTTTGATCAGTGAGAACATCTCATTTATTAGTTGATCTTTTCCTTGAAGTCTAACATTCAGTGCACTAAGATGACCAGTTATATCTACTAAAAATGCTAAATCACATCTCCATTCCTTATCTCTCAATTCAGGGATAGCATTACCTTTCATATCTAAGAACAGCGCAATTTCTTCCAAAAGGTCATATGCTCTCTTCACCATTCCTGCTTTGCTTAGCCACCTTACCTCACAAAAATACTTCACATCACTGTACTCTGCATCAATGTCTGCCATTAACTGCTGAAACTCGCGGTGATATAGACCTCCTGACCTAATGAAATTGACAGCTTTCACGAGAATATTAGTCACATGCTGAAAGTTTATTGTCTTCGCACATAAAGCTTCCTGGTGTATGATACAATGCAGGACAATAATTGAACCGAAGTCAATATTTTGAGACCCCATTCTAGTCTTCAGTAATCCAACAACCCCATTTCTCTGACCAGACATCGCAGGCGCACCATCTGTTGTAATGGAAACTAAATTAGTGTAGTCCAGTCCAAACCTTGCCAATGCTTTTTCCAATTCATCAAAAATAGATTGTCCTGTTGTGGTCCCCTTCATGCTTTGAAGTGAAGCCATTTCCTCTGTAATATTATAGTCATTGTCAACTCCCCTAATATACACAGCCAGTTGTGCAGTGTCTGCGGTGTCACAACTCTCATCAAGAGCAACAGAGTATGAAGAAAAAGCACTAATTCGCTTGGCAATTGTACTTTCAATATTCCCTGAAAGACTGTCTATTCTTCTAGCAACAGTATATCTTGAAAGGCTTATGTTTTCAACTCGTTTCTTTTTGTCAGGAAACATATTGTCTGAGGCTACACACAAACATTCTTTAACTACCTCACCATCAGAATAGGGCTTGAGTCTTTTTGCAAGGATTTGACTAATCAAAAAGCTTGTTTTGAGAGATGCATCATATCCCTTAAGTTTCTTTGTAAACACTGACTGTTGTCCTTTCAGAGATTTCTGCAAGAATGATATTTTTTCTTTGCCTGCTTCACCTGTCATATTTTCATATTCCTTGTGCTTTGTGATGTAGTGTCTTTTGATGTTATATTCTTTTAAAACAGAAATGGATTCATGGCACACAAGGCACAATGCTCTCCCCCCTGATTGTATGCATAAATATTGTTCAGTCCATTTCTCTTGAAAACTCCGGTTTTCATCTGAAATCTTGCGTTTTTTACTCATAGAAGCCATTATTAGTGCAATAAGATCTCTCCTGCTGAGCAAAATATATAATAGGAAAAAGTTAACTTTAGATTAAAGACTAACTCTAATTAAGTTGTTTATGTTGCAGTTTTGTGATTGGCTTTAGAAAACTTGCAAGCAAAACATTTTGAGAATTATATATTTCTAATGAAAATGTGGTATTAATTATATTGCAATCTATTACATTTTTCTTAATTAAAGGCTTTAATTAAGAATAATGTAATAGACTGCAATATAATTAGTACCAAATTTCAGCAGAAATATATAATTCTCAATATGTTTTGCTTGCAAGTTTTCTAAAACCAATCACAAAACTGCAACATAAACAACTTAGAGTTAGACTTAGAATACCGGTAATCACAAATCAACCACAACAAATGAAGCACACTGATTTCACCACTTGAGTTTGATGTAAACTGAGAACTATGTTAATTCCTGTACGGTTGTACTGCAAAGCATAGCAGAGAGTGTAAAAAGTGTAAACATACAACCTTAAAAATAATGATCGTTTCGGTGTTTACAATGGTCTTAAAAGGGGTTACTGATAACGATGACCCCTCGTACCATCGGTTATTGAGGAAGGATTGTTGATGAAAACACAAGAGAGAGAGAGAGAGAGAGAGAGAGAGAGAGAGAGAGAGAGAGAGAGAGAGAGAGAGAGAGAGAGAGAGAGAGAGAGAGAGAGAGAGAGAGTTGTTGGAATATTTAGATCGAGGCTCTCTCTCTCTCTCCCTCTCTCTCTCTCTCTCTCTCTCTCTCTCTCTCTCTCTCTCTCTCTCTCTCTCTCTCTCTCTCTCTGAGGGCCGCACTATAGCTTATTTATTTTTAGAGAAAGGGCCGCAATGAAAGCCTTTGAGGGACGCATGCGGCCCTTGGGCCGCAGGTTGCACACCCCTGAGTTAGAGGCTATATGGATTCTAAGTATGTTAATAGAATTAAGAGGGTGAATTTTGTTAGTTTCAATGACAATAGGGCTATCAGGAGGAGAAGAAGATAACGAGATAACCAAAAACTGTGTCTTGGAGGCATTAAAGTTAACTAAATATTGAGTGCCCCACTCAGATATTCTCTGTAAATTGGAATTTAGAGTTGAGGAAAGAGTGATGCGAGACTGATAACAAGTAGCAGATAAAAATTGTGAAGAAAAGGCAGAGAAAAAATAAAGGGTAAAATCGTCGGCAGAGGCGTGGAGAAGAGAGGAGGATAGGGTCTGGAGAAGATCATTGATGAAGAAAGGTAACAGAGTGTGTGCAAGAACAGAGTCCTGTGGAACACCACCGGTAGTTGGGAATGAGGAAGAAGTTGCACCGTCAACAACCACTGATATCAAACAGTCAGAAAGAAGACTGGAAATCAGAGAACAGAGAGGAGTAGAGCCATAGGCAGGAAGTTTGGTCAAGAGACCCCTGTGCCATACTGTCAAAAGCCATAGAGATATTAAAGGCGATGATAAAGGATTCCCCATAGTTCCTCAGAGAAGATAATCAAACATGAGTAAGACAGGACAGGAGGTCACCAATAGATCTTGCCTTGCGGAAGCCATATTGGTGATCGGAAATAAGTGAGTAGATACAAGATGTTCCAACAATTGAGAATTGAGCAAAATTTCGAATACATTATCAATTCAGAGGTTAGGGCAATATTTCGGTAATTAGAAGGAATTAAGTGGTCACCCTTCTTAGGAACATGCTAAATAATGTTTATATATATATATATATATATATATATATATATATATATATATATATATATATATATATATATATATATATATATATATATATATATATATTATATATATATATACACTACTGGAGCTAAGGAAAGAGATTACTCTGCTGAATTTCTATGTCCATATTACCCTAACCTCACAATATCAGTCTTGGTTTGTTTTTGCATTTAATTCAAATCCCTTCTGCAAGAAATTTGTCCATTGGTTTATTTATGACTTCTTTCAGCTTGCTGATGGAAAGATAATACTCTTAGCAAATCGAGGATTAACTGCTCTTGCTCTCTATTCCTTTTGTTCACCTCCCTGCCGTATTAGGGCATACGTAGATAATAGTTATTCCTCCGACATCCCCAGTCATAAGTGAGAAATATCTTAAAGCTTTTTGAATTTATTCTAGTCTTGAATATGATGTGGTATTGAAGGTTACTAGAGCTTTTATCTGTCTCTGGTGCTGACATTATGCATTTTAAAACATCAGACTTAACCATTCAATATCGGATAACATACACTTTGTCCAATATGAAAGTAAGAGAGTGCCAGTATGGTGTTATATGAGATCTGACCATCTTTTTCCTTAAAGTGAAAATTTCTGGGTCCTTGAGCTTTTTTCCTATGTATGTGCTCAGCCTCTTTAAATATGTTTATTTTTATTACTTATTACAAATAATGTTTTATTCGCTGCCTAGCAACTGTAGCTCAACTGTGAATTACTCATTTACCCAGATTTTAAGATTGATACGGGTCTAACTAATAGCAGGTGAATCGTCCTTCATTCTACATATGCAGTATCCCCCAGTATATATAAACAACAATTCTAAGTTGAGAATACTCTACCTTAGAAAAAACAACTTATATTTTCAATTGCCTGTGTGCATTTTATTTCTAAAGCTGTAAAGAATAGTTGCATCATAGTTGTATCCATTGTTTATGTTCTAAAAGAGTATTTTTATGGGAGTTGCAGGGCCGGCATTACTGTCAATTATCATGGTTCGAGCTCTTTTTTATCACTGACTTCACACATCGAATGGGGTCCTCAACTCTCCTGATGAGTTGATAGCTACCTCTCTTTTGACTCAGTCCTCATCTTCTTATCCTCCCATTAGAGAGTTCATGGAGAAGTCAGAGTCGGGTGTAGGTTCTTTAGATGGAACAACGGTATATCAAGCACTCTGTAATGAAAATGACACTGGAAAGGAGCAGTCCGAGAAGAAGAAGGAAAAATGGCCCTTGCATATGGGTGAGTGTAAGAGCCATAATGGCACCACCTGCAAAGGGCATTTCCGCCTTTTTTGTAGCCTCTTCGGCGACCTCTTTCGTTGATCTTAACTGCTTCTTTCGACTGTCAAGTCGCGCTTCTTTTAGTATATCGTCGGTCCATTTTGTGATCAGTCCTGCCTGAAATATTTAAATGAGAAAGTCTAATATTTATTTGCATAACACTTCTTGAAACCCCAAATCTACTTCTATGCCGCACAGTTCATAATTAGATATCCAGTAAAGAGACAGACAGACAGACAGATAAGCACATGGGTATAGAAATAATTCGATTAAGTCGCAAATAATTGAAAAGTAAAATTATTTAGTAAACAAACACAAGTATCACTTCTTACTCACCCCATGGAAATCCATGATAAATTTATCAATGTTGCGCTTAAATGGGGCATCTCTGATTATGGGCCATCCACAGTACCCTGGCACGATATTTTGTTGAGCCACGTAAAGAGGGGTAGAACCATCACGGTCAGTGAAGTGTTCTACAATCATCAGCTCCAAAAACAGACGCTCGTAGAAATAAGCCGAACTGAGGAGAAAATTGCCTTGGGTGAATCATTTTTTTTTTCTAAATTTAGTTTTCATTTAGTTTTAAGGCTACATTTATCGGTATTTTTACCAGTATCCGAAATAGAATTATATGAAGATACTGTTGTCCATTTTTAATCTCACATATTTATTGTACTGTCTGAGCCTGGTGAGTTGAAGGGTTACCACGTGTGACATATCACTACTCATTGCTATCTCCAAATGGCTCTGACAATAGACTGATGAGTTGACATGGGTGTCATAAGAAGAATTAACCTACGGCCTTCCTAAGTGAAGTCAGGTGCCATTGAGTTACCGATGAAGTTAATGATATAGTTAGTGTAAAAGGTGATTTTGCATAGAAGGAATGTTAGGGTTACGAAAAAATTTCATGCCCTTATAAGGTTAGTGCTTCTCCTAGGATATCAGATTATTCCTTAATAATTTTATTATCCTGTGTTCACGTAATCAAAGGTAGTTCTTTGTTTTATAACCTACTACAGCTCAGCATGCTCAGTAATTAGGCAACCCAGATGTGTGAGTTATTAATTTTTTTAACCTACTGCAGCTCAGCATTCTCAGTAATTAGGCAACCCAGATGTGTGAGTTATTAATTTTTTAACCTACTACAGGTCAGCATGCTCAGTACTTAGACAACCCAGATGTGTGAGATATAAGATGGAAGAAGTGTTATTGCGAGATCCGGTTTCCATAAGCGGAATAGGACAGTGCTGCAGATTTTGTGTGATGTTTTCCAGTAATCATATGAGATTTTCAAAAGATCGGGCTTCTGTAAGAAAAGAAATGCCCGATCTCCAATATTCATGCAAGGAAAGGAAAATCACGCCAATCAGCTAACTTAACTGGCTGTCTCTTACTTTGTTACTGTCGTTTGCTTCATGCCTTCCTTGAAGTCAGACACGAATGTTACTCGTTCAGCCAAGGTGTGAAATAAAGCTGAGTCTGATTTTTTGAAACTGTCATAAAAGTCCACCAAATCAATTGGCATTGTAGCCCTAGAATAAAAATGGTGAAAATATAGGCATAAATAATCTGTAGTAACATAGCCTATTAGAGAGATCTTTTTTTAATTGCAATTTAAACATATACTACTTGTTGTGGCTGTTTGATAGTGACTCAAGTTTTAACACCAAATATACTCTCTAATACCAGTCTCTCAATGTATACAGGCTTGAGATCACACACCTTTGCGAAATACTCATAAATATTGTAAGACAAGTGTCTGGAGAAATGTACACAAACCTTTGTAAAATGGACAGACTTACATTGCACCAACACTAATCATGCTTTGCAAAGTCTCAGGTCTAGCTGGATATTTCGGAATGGTTAAGAATGCGGTTAGGTTGCTTCTGTAAATGGTACCAATGATGAGAGTAAACAAGAGCCAAATAACGAGCAAAATTCTTGTTGAAGTTGTGGCGGGCAGCCTTGAAGACATTGGTTGTCCTAACAGTGGACGAATGACATCTTCGGCAATAAGCCCGAGGTTTAAACAGCCATTGTAATTACCAGTAGCCCCAGGAAAATTGAGCTGGAATTGTATATATAAAATAAGTTGTCTATTTGATTTATACTTGAAAACGAGTGTTGATTCAAGCTATTGAGATATGACTAGTGTATTTTAGTGCTACATATTCAGCCCTCAATCGGCAGCGATCTGTCGCTATAAAAAGCTAATCAAGAAAATATGCCACTAAGTAACTATTGAATATGAACACGTTTATGAAGATACACTCGAATCCTCAAACTGATAATATATATATATATATATATATATATATATATATATATATATATATATATATATATATATATATATATATATATATATATATATATATATATATATATATATATATATATATATATATATATATATATATATATATATTGTGGAGGATTTCCTGTGTGTTATTTACCCTTCGATCTTATAACCCCCTAAATTCGGAAATCCTGACACGGCTTCAGTAGAGGCCTACCACGATCTCAAAATTAAATCCTCTACCAATAAAA
>JAXCGZ010011669.1:70000-75000 GCA_037179515.1 Halocaridina rubra | reverse complement strand
GTCCACCACTGTTCACTGAGCTAGATTGTGCATTTGTAACACATCCCGAAGAGCTGTGTTCCAAATGCACAATCTTCCTCCACTCATTCCTATCTCTTGCACGCTCTCTTCCCTGTTCCGCTGACATCCATGTGCATTCAGTGCTCTTTTCACGCCATCCATCCATCTCATTCAAGGTCTCCCTCTTGACTTAACTCCAATCACTTCTGCACTCCACACTCTCTTCACTATTCGTTCATCACTCATCCTTTCCATGTGTTCAAACCAATTCAAGACTCTCTGATCTAACCTATCCGACAGCTTCATTCCAACACCCGATCTCTGCCTGACATCCTTAGTTCTTAGTCTATTTATTCTAGAAGCCAATCATACCTCTCAAAAACCTCATCTCCATTACATTCAACTTGTTCCTTTTATCCTCTCTGGCGTTCCAGGTCTCTGCTCCATACAATGCTGTCGGCACAATCAAGGCTTCATATATCCTTCAGTTTGCATTCATTTCCAAATATCTATTTCTTATTACACTTTTCAACCCACCTAGACATTTACTTGCTTCCTTCTTTCTGTGATTTACCTCTACCTCCACGCGTCCACTCCATGATACATGCGACCCCAGATACTTAAAACTCTTAACTTTTTCAAGCAACTCCCCATTCACTCCTACATTCGCTCTGCCAACATTAACACTCCTTGTGCATTTCATGACTCTACTTTTACCAATATTTACCGGCAACTTCCTTCTTTCACACACACTAATAAACTCAGTCACCAAATGATTCAATTCATTTTCAGTATCAGCCACCAGTACAGTATCATCTGCAAATAGCAACTGATTCAATTTCCACAACCTTCCATCCTCACCCACTAGCTCCAAGCCTTTTCATTTACTTCCCTTACCACTCCATCCTTATACACATTAAACAACCATGGCGACATTACACAACCTTGATGTAACCCTACATTCACCTCAAACCAATTACTTATACCATTCCCAACTCACACATGCTCTACTATCTAGCTATCTATCTATCTATTTATCTATCTATCTATCTATCTATCTATCTATCTATCTATCTATCTATCTATCTATATATATATATATATATATATATATATATATATATATATATATATATATATATATATATATATATTTATTTATTTATTTATTCATATAATACAAGGGGGTCCTCGTTTAACATCAAGAGTTCCGATCCTGACAGTTGACTTAAGTCGAATTTCGATATAAGTCAGAACACACCTAATTTCGAACCTAGATCCACCAACCTATGTTAGAATTAAATTATTTAAAACATTGGAAATAATTATATGTTCTTAAGCTATGGTAAAAGTACTAAATCTAAACTTAACAGTATTGCTTTCCTTTAAAATGTATCAATAGTAAAATTACACCACAGTACAGTGCATTATAGCTTACTTTTACTTGTATGGTTGACTTTCACACTGGAAGAGGCATTGCAAGGGAGGGAGAGACTGGCTTATAGGGAGGTGGAAGTTGGAGAGGCAGGTGCTGATGAAACTGGGGTAGGTGAGTCTGGAGAGGCAAAACAACATAATGTAGGTACTGGGGCAGGTGAGTCTATAGAGGTAGAGGCACCTGAGGTAGAGGGCACAGTATCTTTTGATGGGGACTCTACCTTCACGAAGAATTGGTGAAGGCGTGTCTGGAAGGATGCTCTCTTCTTCTCCTCATATATTTCCTTATAACACCGCAAGGCATCATTGATCACTCTCTTTACCTTATTGTACCTGGCAACGTTGGGGTCCTGAGCCTCGAGTTTTGCCAACAATTTCTCTGCCAGGGCATAGATTTCTTCCAATGCCTTGGTTGTGAATCTCATGGGCTCTGGGCTTGGTAGTTTTTCCTCCTCTTCAGTCATTTGCCTTTCCAATTGAATGAGGTCCTCAGTAAAAAACTCCTTGCCATGATATTCCAGGAGCTCTTTTACATCATCAGCCTCTACCTCCAACTCGAGCTCCTTAATCATGACAACAGCGTTCTTGGTTACAGCCTCAGGTGTCTCCTCAAAACCTCGGAAGTCATTCACAATATAGGGCCATGCTGCTTTCCATACCCCATTCAAGGTGGTTTGCATCACTTCCTCTCAAGCATCACCAATATTATTCACAGCATGAAGAATATTGTATGAATTCCAGAAGTCCTTGAGAGTCAGGTTCTTGTCCTTCTCAGTTGCCCTGAGAGCAATAGCGATTGTTCTTTGGAGGTAGTATGCCTTGGAAGAGGCAATGGCCCCCAGATCCATTTGCTGTAACTGGGAAGTGGTATTAGGTGGAAGGTAAAACACCTTTACATTAGGATGAAAGTCATCCAAATGGGCAGGGTGACCAGGGGCATTGTCCAGGATTAGCAACTCCTTAAAGACAGACCCTTAGAAGTACAGTACTTCTCCGTTTTGAGGACAAAATGGTTGCTGAACCAGTCTTCAAATGTTTGAAGGGTCATCCAAGCCTTCTTGTTTGGCTTCCAGATGACTGGCAGTTGACTCTTCCAAACGCCCTTGAGTGCCCTTGGGTTTTCTGCCAAATAAACCAACAAGAGCTTCAGCTTACAGTCTCCAGCAGCAATAGCCCCCAAAAGCAAAGTCAGTCTCTCCTTGCTGACTTGATGGCCTGGTGCTGTCTTCTCCTCCTTAGCAATGTATGTACAACTAGGCATACGCTTCCAGAATAAGCCCGTCTCATCCACGTTGAATACCTGTTCGGCACTGTAACCCCTCCTCCCTTATTATCTGAGCCAAAGCAATAGGAAACATTTTTGCTGCTTCCTCATCACTACTAACAGCTTCGCCTTGCACTCTTATATTATGCAAATTTGCACGAGCCTTAAAATGATTAAACCACCCTCTACTAGCAATAAACTCTTCTGCTGCACTGCCTTCCCCCTTTTCTCTTTTCAAAGCTTCTAAAATATTTTAGCCTTTTCCTGTATAAGCATAAGGCTTATTGGGATATGCCATCGATTTTCGTCTTCAAACCAAAGCACTAGCAATCTCTCTATCTCGGTCATAAGGTGACTACGCTGCCTAGTGATCACAGTAGACGTCATAGGAGTTGAACCTTTCACGTGGTCACGGATGCGATCTTTGTCTTTGATGATCGTGGCCATGGTCGTACAAGCTCATCCGAGATTGCGATCAATGTTTGTAGAAGATTCTCTCTTTTCTGCAAGATTTCCATGGTGTTGGCCTTTCCTTTCTTAGTGGCACTACCATAAGAACTATTACTAACATGCTTGGGAGGCATGGTAATGTCATTAACGAGCAAACACAATGAGAGAGCAGACAAAAACTCTAGGAACAATGTGGCGGGCTGGAATAAAGTGAGCGATGGTTCTACTTCCTCTTTTAATGCCGCATGACACCGAATTCTTACGTAACACTCAACAGACTATTTCAAATAAAATCGTATTTACGGCTATGTGTTTGGTATTTATATTTTCTAAATTCAATATAATCCTTCAGTATTACCAAATATATACACAGATAATTAAATAAAGCCATTAACTTGATAAATATGAATACAGCTGTGCTGCTAGCTGTGTATTCGTGTGCATTTCAAATAAAATCTTATTTACAGCTTTGTGTTTCTTTTAATTCAATATAATCTTCCAATATAACCAAATATAAAAACAAATAAATAATAAAGCCAAACTTGATAAATATGAATACAGCAGTGCTGCTAGCTGTGTATTCATCTGCCGTGCTCACAAACTGTTCAGCACGCGTGGCTTGATTTTACCGTACCAGCCAGGGAGGTAAAAAATGTAATTTATTAATAATTTATTGATTATTTATTGGCCTCAGACGTAACTCGGAACAACATTGTACGAGGACCCCCCCCTATATATATATATATATATATATATATATATATATATATATATATATATATATATATATATATATATATATATATATATATGTATATATATATATATATATATATATATATATATATATATATATATATAATATATATATATATATATATATATATATATATATATATATATATATATATATAAAGTAAGAATTTTATTTAAGCAAATTCTGTGACATTCTATTTAGTTAGGTCTTAGCACGAAGACATTCTATTTAACCTGTGGTTTAGAATTGAAGCTACACAGGTAAATTATTTTTTTTATTCTTACCTTTGTCGCTTTCTGAAATGCCTGTCAAGAATTGCACGATGTCGTCATGTCCGTATCTGCTTGCTTCCGCTTTTGCATTTTCTGATGGTGGAAAGAGATAGATGAAACTATGATAATAATGAATTGTCTCAAATAAAGCATGATAATTATCAATGGTTCATGCTTAAATGTAAAAGGTCTAATGAATGGTAGAGGCAAGGGACAGTGATAGTGCTGCAGCCCAACTACTATAAATGCATACCACATAGCCGGTGCCCAAGCCCCTCTTCACGCATGTGGATCCAATCACATGGCTGACTAACAGGAAATCACTAAGCTCCTAATTAATTGCCTAATTTAATTGGTACCAACATGAGACACTAAAAGTTCATCCAGTCCTGGGCCAGGATCGAAACTTTGATTTAGTATATCTCCTGCCCCAGTAACTGCAGTTGTCAAATTACTGTCATAATTAAATAGCCAATGAGGGTGGACAATGCATCCTTATGGTAACTGAAGGGTCTTGTAGACTTTAATAAGACTGTCCAGGACAGTTCGATGTTAAGTCTTCCTTCAGTTACGGTTCTCTTTCTATGCCTACATCAACACCGAATATTCTTGAATATTCATTATACATGTCTTATTATCCCTTCACATCCGACAAGTCACAATACACTCCCCATCTCTGATTCTCTCTATGTTTTCTTCATGCCCAGGCCCGATGAGGGTAGAGATTTTTTTTTTTTGGGGGGGACACGTCCTGGCGTCACAATCATAAAAAAATGTAAGGCAGTATGGGTTAGACTTGGTAAAAATAATATATTGATGT
>JAXCGZ010011669.1:47500-62500 GCA_037179515.1 Halocaridina rubra | reverse complement strand
TTCCAGTCATCAGCTGTTTTCACAATAAATGAAAAAAAGTATTTCCTTAAATCCTGCAAAGAAGCTCTCCTACTAAGCTTCTAACTATGACCTCTGGTTCTAGATTGCTCCCTGTCCACTCTGTCAAAACCATTAAAGAATTTAAATATCGTCACCATATCCCCCGTCTTCCTTCTAGCTTCAGGTGTGTAATTATTACCTAATTGTAATTAACTAATTGTGTTTACGGGAAAGAGCCCAAAGCTCGTATCTTCCCGTCTCCTGATCGGTTCCATTTGTACTTAGTGATACAGTGTGTGTGTGTGTGTGTGTGTGTGTGTGTGTGTGTGTAATTACCTAATTGTACCTACGGTAAAGAGCCCTATGCTAGTAAATCTCCTTCACCTGATCGGTTTCCTCTTTTTTACGCAATGGTACTTATAAAATTTATCCTTAAAACCATGAATGCATTTAGCATTTACTGCTTCATCGCTTAGCGAATTACAATAATCAACTATTCTTACACTGCGAGAGAGGAGAGAGAGAGAGAGAGAGAGAGAGAGAGAGAGAGAGAGAGAGAGAGAGAGAGAGAGAGAGAGAGAGAGAGAGAGAGAGAGAGAGAGAGAGAGAGAGAGAGAGAGAGACTTTAGAAAAAACTATTTAACTGCTAAGTTTTAGGTCTTGATAGGACATCTCAAGTACAACTAAATAACTGCTTTTCTAATTTTGTTTCACTGATTATTCTATAGTATATATATATATATATATATATATATATATATATATATATATATATATATATATATATATATATATATATATATATATATATATATATAGACGTGTGTGTACATGTGTCTGTGTGTGTGTGACGCCAAAGTAATAATAATTTTTTCCATTTTGAGACAATTCGGTATCTCTCTCTCTCTCTCTCTCTCTCTCTCTCTCTCTCTCTCTCTCTCTCTCTCTCTCTCTATCTCTCTCTCTCTCTCTCTCTCTCTCTCTCTCTCTCTCTCTCTCTCTCGTGTTTTGCTCTTCTTCTTCTCTTCTTCTTCTTCTTCTTCTTCTTCTTCTCTTCTTCTTCTTCTTCTTCTTCTTCTTCTTCTTCTAATTATTATTATTATTTTCTATTGACTCTCTCTCTCTCTCTCTCTCTCTCTCTCTCTCTCTCTCTCTCTCTCTCTCTCTCTCTCTCTCTCTCTCTCTTATTATTATTATTATTATTTAAAATATTATATTTTATCATAATAACCACATATTGGTATCACTGCATATGCATTTTATTTTCATAAAATAATATATATATATTTTTTAAACATTAAAAACAAAATTTGTTTTCGGAGTAATCATTATAGCTAAAAGATGATTGAAATGCACATTTTTACTCTATGTTTTACTTTGACTCAGCCACTCCTTATTAGGGGGATTATAGCTCTCGTTTTTTTATTTTTATTTATGAGCGTGACACCAAGACAGGTAAAGAAAATTGACCTCATCTGGCTTGAGCACCAAGGAAACGCTGAGAAGAAATAGTAGAAGTTTAAGGACAAGGCAGAATTAAAAGAATGATAAACAATAAGAAAAAAGACAGACTGGATAATAGTCAAAGAAATGATGACTTAGAAAAAATAAGGCAGGATTCGGTCCCAAGATGATGATAGATCATATAGATAGATAGAAGTACTCCCTTCTATATATATATATATATATATATATATATATATATATATATATATATATATATATATATATATATATATATATATATATATATATATATATATATATATATATATATATATATATATATAAAACCTCACCTGACTGGTTAGTTCCAGTTGCGATCACAGGTCAGTTGGCGTGTCTCACCTTCCACTCTCTCTCTCCGACTGACGATCCTTGAGCCACAACACGCCTTTTTATATCCTGCTCAATAATCAATCATTGGCACCATCTTGTCATCTGGAAGCACTTCAGATTCCAGGGTGACGGAATGGAGTGATTTTTGCATTAATAATAAGGCCATTAGGTGTCATTGTATATAAAAAAAAAGTGGTGTACCTCACTATCAAAAGTCTATTGTACTCTAACCTAACTTAGCTAACCTAACCTGGTTAGGTTAGGTTAAGGTAGTGTACAATAGACTACATATATCGAGGTAAGCCGAGCATAGTCTTCAATAAATTATGGAAGAAATTAACAACGATAATACATGTTTTATAAAATTGAAGATATATTTTATTTTGGTTTGTTATTATCATTCATACTAGATATATTTAGGCTGACTCTAGTTTGAAATTGCGCCATGTTTAAATTGTGGATTTGATTATGGAAATTTGATGCCTGGCGTCATGCAGTCACCGTTATGCATTTTAAATACCGTGTTTTTAGCGACACTGTGGCGCAGTGGTAGCGACTGGGGCTGGTAATATACTGGCCGTAGGGTCAATTCTGATCCGGGATTAGAGTGGATTTCCGCCACTCATGTCGTCACTATTAAATGGACAATTATTTGGGGGTCGGTGACTTTCTATAGGTTTGCCTAACTATTCAACCATTGCCTAGAGATCACTGGGTCCACGTGATTGGAGAGGGACTCTGAGCCCCTGGTATGTGGTAGGTATATATTGGGCCTCTAGTGCTATCACTCTCCCTTGCCTCTGCTTTTCATTAGAGACCTTTAAGCTTACAAGTTCTAGAGAGAAGAAATTGGGTTTAAAATGATCAGAGAGAGTTCAAAAGTATATTATAATGTAATCCACTGTTGTATTATGATTAGAAAATTGTTGAATCATGAATACAGACATTCTGGACAGTCTCGGGAGATGAAAAAGCGACAGACAGCGTACTTTCGATCGTTTCTTTTAAGGGTGTTATATAAACTCGCGAGATTTCGAAATACAGCTGACCCCGAGCTAATCACTGCCTTAACAAGCCATCTGCTAAGTAATGAATCTGTCAGTTTAAATATCAAATTGCTGTTGATATACTTTTAAAAGCGAAGAAAAAATGGTTTTGAAGACTGGAGGCACTGACTAATTTCTCGCAAAAACTAATTTTGAAAAATCTTAAATATTGACTGTCGATGCATACTCTCGAAAATTACGGTATCTCTGTATCTCCCAAGAGAGAGAGAGAGAGAGAGAGAGAGAGAGAGAGAGAGAGAGAGAGAGAGAGAGAGAGAGAGAGAGAGAGAGAGAGAGAGAGAGAGAGAGAGAGAGAGAGAGAGAGAGAGAGGAGAGAGAGAGAGAGAGAGAGAGAGATGACTCACAATATACATTTTAGTATATAAAAACATCTCTCTGTATGCATAAGAAAGTATACGAACCATCTTCAAATGCAGAGGCAGCTAATCTCGTATGCTCTACAAGTCCATTTTTAGTCCAGTTTCATCCTGACACGACTAGGACAGGTCTCAAAATTAATTACTATACCATGCATGACTTCCAGTGGATTAGAATAGCTAAGAAATGACTAAGGTACGCACTATGTCATAATAAAATATTTAAGGCAAAGAAGGAGAGAGGCTTGAGAAAGATGAAGAATGCTAATTAGGGAAAAGGCCGCTTTTATATATATATATATATATATATATATATATATATATATATATATATATATATATATATATATATATATATATATATATATATATATCAATTAAGCACATGACTATATGTGAAAACATGAATCATATTTTACCCCGACTGGGACTCGGACCTAGGACACATAATTACTGTGCCATGGCGGGACCAAGTACACAACAGGAGGTTAAAAGGGAATCAAACCTTACAGCTTTATCTGCTAAACTAGGAATGATCGCATTCTATCCGAATGCCCCCCCACTCTGTTTATATCACAGCTTCCCCCAACCTCACTCGTGGCTTCGTTTTTGCATTTAATTCAAACCTCACTCTAATTAGGGATCAACAATAATCAAAGAAGCACATTACCATATGTAAAAACATGAATCATATTTCACCCCGACTGGGACTCGAACCTAGGAAAAATAATCACGGTGCCAAGGCACTACCAAGTACACAACAGAAGCTTAAAAGGGAAACTAACCTTACAGCTTTATTTGCTATACAAGGAATGAACACATTCTATCTGAATGCTACTCCGTCCATATTACAGTTTCCCCCAACCTCACTTGTGGCTTCGTTTTTGCATTTAATTCAAATCTCAATCTAATTAGGAATCAACAGTAATCGAATAAGCACATTACCATATGTGAACATATGAATTATATTTTATGCCGACTGGGAATCGAACCTAGGACACATAATTACTGTGCCAAGGCGATACCAACTACACCAAATAAGGTTAAAAGGGAAACAAACCTTACAGCTTTATTTGCTATACTAGGAATGAACGCATTCTATCAGAATGCCACTCTGTTCATATAACATATTGCCCCAACCTTACTCGTGGCTTCATTTTTGCATTTAATTCAAATCTCAATCTAATTAGGAATCAACAATAATAAAATAAGCACATTACTATATGTGTAAACATGAATCATATTTTACCCGGACTGGGACTTGAACCTAGGACACATAATTACTGTTCCAAGGCACTACCAACTACACCACAAAAGGTTAAAAAGAAACAAACAGCTTTATTTGCTATACTAGGAATGAATGCATTCTATCTGAACGCCACTCTGTTCATATTGCAGTTTCCCCCAACCTCACTCGTGGGTTTGTTTTCGCATTTTGTTCAAATCTCAATATAGTTAGGGATCAACAGTAATCAAATAAGCACATTACCATATGTGTAAACATGAATTATATTTTACGCCGACTGGGACTCGAACCTTGGACACATGATTACTGTGCCAAGGCGATACCAACTACACCATATAAGGTTAAAAGAGAAACAAACCTTACAGCTTTATCTGCTATACTAGGAATGAACGCATTCTATCTGAATGCCACTCTGTTCATATTGCAGTTTCCCCCAACCTCACTCGTGACTTCATTTTCACATATAATTCAAATCTCAATCTACTTAGGGATCAACAGCAGTCAAATAAGCACATTACCATATGTGAAAACGTGAATCATATTTTACCCCGACTGGGACTCGAACCTAGGACATATAATTACTGTGCCAAGGCACTACCAACTACAGCACAGAAGGTTCAAAGGGAAACTAGCCTTACAGCTTTATCTGCTAAACTAGGAATGGACGCATTCTATCTGAATGCCATTCTTTTCAAATTAAAGTTTCCCCCAACCTCACTCGTGGCTTTGTTTTCACATTTAATTCAAATCTCAATTTAATTAGGGATCAACAGCAGTCAAATAAGCACATTACCATAGGTGAAAACATGAATCATATTTTGCCTCAACTGGGACTAGAACCTAGGACAAATAATTACTGTTCCAAGGCGCACCAACTACACCACAGAAGCTTAAAAGGGAAACAAACCTTCCAGCTTTATCTGCTATACTAGGAATAAATGCATTCTATCTGAATGCCACTCTCAGGTCCCTATTACAGTTTCCCTCAACCTTACTCGTGGCTTCGTTTCTGCATTTAATTCAAACTCAATGTAACTAGGGATCAACAATAATTAAATAAGCACATTACCATATTGAAAACATGAATCATATTTTACAGCTTCATCTGTTATACTAGGAATGAATGCATTCCACCTGAATACCACTCTGTTCATATTACAGTTTATCCCAACCTCTCTCTCTCTCTCTCTCTCTCTCTCTCTCTCTCTCTCTCTCTCTCTCTCTCTCTCTCTCTCTCTCTCTCTCTCTCTCTCTCTCTCATAAATATATATATATATATATATATATATATATATATATATATATATATATATATATATATATATATATATATATATATATATATCTATCTATCTATATATATATATATATATATATATATATATATATATATATATATATATATATATATATATATATATATATATATATATCTACCTTGGCTGTCTCCCCCATTTGGGGGGTATCCGACATAAAAAAAAAACAATAAGGAGATTACTTTGCTCTATGGACAATAACGAGGGAGCTAGCGACCATTCAGATGGTGCTGCTTGAGTGCCACAGCCCATCCTCCCGGCTCTTCCACATCCTGCATCGCTTCATGAATGCCAACTCCCCTACTACCCCTACCACATGGCTACCTCTGCAAGATGCAGACCTGTGGTAACAGCAGTTGCCCATCAGAGCTGCGTCACAATCACTCGCCACTCATTCCTACTTCTAGCACTCTCACTTGCTTCCCTCACATCCATACTCCTATCATTCAGGGCTCTCCTTACTCCATCCATCCACCCAAACCTAGGCCTCCCTCTAGCATTTCTCCCATCAACTCTCGCATTCATCACCTTTTTCAGCAGTCTTTCATCATCCATCCTTTCCACATAGCCAAACCATCTCTGAACCTTTGTATCTCCTTTGGCTGCAAAGTCTCTCCTCACACCCATTCTTGCTTTCACCACTTAATTCCTAACCCTTTCCAGCCGAGATACACCAATCATACTCCTCAGGTATTTCATCTCAGACACATTTATATTCTGTCTCTCACTTACTTTCATACCCCATAACTCTGATCCATACATCACAGTTGGCACAACCACTTTCTCATACAAAACTTTCTTAACATTTATTTCCAACCCTCTATTCTTCATCACTCCTTTCAATGCACTCAACACTTTACATCCTTCATTCACTCTGTGACACACATCTGCTTCCACTCCACCATTTGCAGCTTTAACCGAGCCTAAATACTTAAACTGATCAACTCTCCTCAAGTGTCTCTCCATTCAACATAACATTCAATCCAGCATCATCATCATTTCTTGTACACCTCATAACCTTACTCTTTCCCACATTCACTCCCAACTTCCTTCTCTCACACACCATTCCAAATTCTGACACTAACTGACACAGCTTCTCTGAATCTGCCACCACCACAGTATCATCTGCCAATAGCAACTGATTCAGCTCCCACTCGTTATCATCCCCATCTACCATTTTCAAACCTCGACCATGCACTCGCTCATTCACCTCTCTTATGACTCCATCTATATACAAATTGAACAGCCATGGTGACATCACACATCCCTGTCTCAGTCCCACACTCACTCACTTCATGCCCTACCCTAACATAAGCTCTACTGCCCTCATACAAACTCTTCACTGCATGCAACAGTTTGCCATCAATTCCATATAACCTCAAAACATTCCACATTGCCTCTCTATCAACTCTATCATACACTTTCTCCAGATCCAAAAATGCGAAATAGCATCCTTACCCTTTGCTAAATATTTCTCACATAACTGCCTAACTATAAAAATCTGATATAAACAACCTCTACCTCTCCTTAAACCACTCTGCGCTTCCGTGATCACATATTTTGTCTTATCCCTAATCCTATTAATCAGTATCCTACCATTCACTTTTCCTACCACACTCAACAAACTTATGCCCCTAAAATTACTGCATTCATACACATCTCCCTTACCTTTGTACAGGGGCACTATACAAGCAATCACCCATTCCACTGGCACCATTGACAACATAAAACATATATTAAACACTCTCACTAACCATGCTAATGCAGTTATACCTCCTTCTTTCAACATTTCCACTCTCACACCATCCATTCCAGGTACTTTACCTGCTTTCGCTTCATACAATGCCCTTTTCACCTCCTCTCTTGTAATATCTCTCTCATTTTCATCTCCCATTACTGGCACTTGAACATCCCCCACTGCCACTATAGCTGCCTCTCTATCTTCCTCAACATTCAGCAAGCACTCAAAATACTCTGCCCATCTTTTCCTTGCATCGTTCCCTCTTAAAATCTGTCCATTCACATCCCTCACTGTCTGTTCTATCCTCGATCCACCCTTCCTTACTCTCTTCACTTCTTTCCAAAACTTCTTTTTCTTCTCCTCATATGACCTACTAAAATCCTGTCCCCATCTAACATTTGCTAACCTCTTCTCTTCCTCTACCTTCCGGTTGGTTTCCACATTTTTCTCCCTATATCTTTCATACTTCTCCCTACTTTTACACTGCAGCCATTCCTCAAAAGCCCTCATTTTCTCTTCCAACTTCATTTTCACCCCTTCATTCCACCACTCTCTGCCCCTCTTCATGCCACCTCCAGCAAACCTCTTTCCACACACATCACTTGCATATCCCACAAAACATTCTTTCATCAACCCCCATTCCTCCTCTAACTCCCCAACTTCTCTTTCTTTCACCCTGTCATATGCCACTTTTTTCACTTGCAACCTGTCCTGATATCTCTGGCTTTTTCAACTCTTCCATCTTCACCATTTCCCTTCTACAACCCCCCACTCTGTTTCCCCACTCTTTTGCTACTACCACTTTTGCTTCAACCAAAAAATAATCAGACATCCCAGCAGCCATACCCCTATATGCATGCACATCTTTCACTCTACCAATCATGCTCTTTGTTACCAACGCATAAACCATCACTCTTCCATTTGCCACTCTCATCCATGTATACTTATTTATTAAATTCTTCTTGAAAAAACTATTACCTATCATTAACTCTTGCTCCACACACATATCTAACAGTCTCTCGCCACTCTCATTCCCACCTGGTATCCCATACTTTCTTACAACACCTTCTACCTCTCCATCACCCACTCTGGCATTCAAGTCACCCAACACAACTACATAGTTCCTTCTACTCAGACCATCCACAAACCTAGTTAACTCATTCCAGAATTCATCCCGCTCTTCCTCACTTCTCTCACATCCTGGCCCATACGCACTAACAAAAGCCCAACATTCCCTACCTATCCTAGCCTTCACCCACATCAGCGTAGATGACACTTCTTTCCATTCCACTACCTTATTTACCATCCATTCACTCAGCAATAATGCCACACCTTCTCTCGCTCTCCCCCTTTCAACCTCAGACACCCTACCTGTCACATCACCAAATGCCACTTCTCCTTTTCCTTTCATCTTCGTCTCACACAATGCCAATACATCCATCCTCCTCCTACCAAACATATATCCAATCTCACATCTTTTGCTCTCTATCTTATTACAACCACGCACATTTAGACACCCCAAAGCTAGAGTTTGGGGAGAAGTTATTCTCCCCTCTACTCCCCTTCTTCTTTGACATCTCACGGGAGGTTAATACAAGGGGGGAATTCCTAGTCCCCTCGCCTCGTCCACTTTTAGTCGCCTCTTACAACACGCAGGGAATATGTTGGGGCTGTTCTTTGATGTTGTACCCACCACCACAGGGCACTGCCCGCCACCACAAGGCACTGCCCGCCAGCACAGGGCACTGCCCGCCACCACATTTTAAGATATATAATGAAAAGGTATTACAAATACAAGACTGATTCCTAGAGGTCCTAGCATCTCATCAGATGATGGGGTTTTGCCCGAGTTACTGAAGACACTCCCAAGTTCTCGTGCCTCGTGAGGGATAGGGGTGGTTGCGGTAGTTTGGCTTTCATTGCTGCTCCTCTTCTGAGATGCTAGGCCTTCTCTGATTTGCAGCTATAGGGGGTGGAGACTGCAATGCAAACAACCATATATGCCACCAACACAACATATACTCCCTGAGAGCTCTGTGGGTATGCCCAGGATCACCAATGACCTACCTCTGGCACTCAGGACTGTTAGGTCAGATAGCCTAAGGAATAATAATAACAACAACAGTAGCAGATGATAATTTCCATCGCCAGCCCTTCAAGTTTTAATCCACAAACTTTCTTCGAGAAAGCACATACAAACTCAAGCATACCATTATATATATATATATATATATATATATATATATATATATATATATATATATATATATATATATATATATATATATATATATTCCTAGACTTCCAGAAAGCGTTTGACACTGTTCACATGGGAGACTTATTAGGAAGCTGCAAGCAATGGCTAGAATAGGTGTAAATGTTTTGGAATGGATTAAAACTTACTTAGAAAGAAGGGAACAGAGGGTTAGAGTAAGACACTCAGTGCCTGAATGGAGAAGAGTTAGTAGTGGAGTTCCACAGGGTTCAGTTTTAGGGCCACTTTTGTTCCTTGTATATGTAAATGACCTACCAGAGTCTGTAAATTCATTCATGAATATGTTTGCAGATGATGCAAAGAATGTGAAGAAAGTAAAAAACGAGAAAAATGGTAGAGAACTTCATGAGGATCTAAATAATCTGCATGACTGGTCAGAAAAGTGGCTAATGAAATTCAATACTTCAAAATGTAAGGTAATGAGAATGGGTACAAGAGCAAGAAGGCCCAAGCTTGACTACTCGGTGGCTGGAGTACAACTTCAAGAGACAGATAATGAGAGAGATCTAGGAGTAAACATACTGGCAGATTTGTCTCCAGAAATGCATATAAATGGCATAGTAAGAGCAGCATATGCATTCTTATCAAATGTAAGGGTAGCCTTTAGGCACATGGACAAGAAAATGTTCAGAAATATTTATGTAACCTATGTGAGGCCAAAACTCGAATATGCAGCCCCCTTTTGGAATCCACACTTGAAAAAGCACATAGCTAAGCTTGAAAAAGTTCAAAGACATGCCACGAAGCTGGTGTCAGAAATACGCAATCTCAGTTATGATGAGAGGCTGGGGGAATTAGACTTACCATCACTCGAAGCTAGAAGATTGAGGGGGGATATGGTGACAGTCTTTAAATTCCCTCATGGTTATGATAGAGTGGATAGGGATCGATATTTTGATATGGCTGGTTCTAGAACTAGAGGTCATAGTTTGAAGCTTCGTAAGAAAACTTCTTTGCAGGATGTAAGGAAATACTTTTTCAGTGTAAGAGTAGTTGATAATTGGAATTGGCTTAAGCGAGGAGGTAGTTAATGCTATCCCAATCCATAGTTTTAAGGACAGGTATGATAAGTATCACTAAGTATAAAATGGAACCGATCAGGAGGCGGGAATATACGAGCTTTGGGCTCTTTCTCGTAAACACAATTAGGTAATCACAATTATTTAATCACACATATCCCCTCATGTACTTAAAAAATGCGCAAACTCAAACTCAATATCAGTGGCACTAAGTATCATATTTAAAAAGTCACTGGACCCAGGCGAGATTCCAAGATGCTGGAAACAAGCAAACATGATACCTATCTTCAAAAAGGGAAGGAGGGATACGGCTCTGAACTATAGACCAGTTTCCTTGACCAGCATAGTTTGCAAAGTTATGGAAAAACTACTAAGGAAACATATCTCTCTTCACTTGGAATCCTTCAACTTTTTGTCAGTGAGGCAACATGGCTTCAGAGAAGGTAGATCAAGAGTAACAAACTTATTAGAATTTTATGATGAGGTAAGCCGAATCTTACAGAAAAGAGAGGGCTGGGCAGATTGCATATTCCTAGACTTCCAGAAAGCGTTTGACACTGTTCCACATGGGAGACTTATTAGGAAGCTGCAAGCAATGGCTAGAATAGGTGGAAATGTCTTGGAATGGATAAAAACTTACTTAGACGGAAGGGAACAGAGGGCTAGAGTAAGACACTCAGTGTCTGAATGGAGAAGAGTTACTAGTGGAGTCCACAGGGTTCAGTTTTAGGGCCACTTTTGTTCCTTTTATATGTAAATGACCTACCAGAATCTGTAAATTCATTCATGAATATGTTTGCAGATGATGCAAAGATTGTGAAGAAAGTAAGAAACGAGAACAATGGTAGAGAACTTCAGGAAGATCTAAATAATCTGCATGAGTGGTCAGAAAAGTGGCTAATGAAATTCAATACTTCAAAATGTAAGGTAATGAGAATGGGTACAAGTGCAAGAAGGCCCAAGCTTGACTACTCGGTGGCTGGAGTACAACTTCAAGAGACAGAATATGAGAGAGATCTAGGAGTAAACATACTGGCAGATTTGACTCCAGAAATACATATAAATGGCATAGTAAGAGCAGCATATGCATTCTTATCAAATGTAAGGGTAGCCTTGAGGCACATGGACAAGGAAATGTTCAGAAATATTTATGTAACCTATATGAGGCCAAAACTCGAATATGCAGCCTCCTTTTGGAATCCGCATTTGAAAGAGCACATAGCTAAGCTTGAAAAAGTTCAAAGACATGCCACGAAACTGGTGCCAGAAATGCTCAATCTCAGTTATGATGAGAGGCTGAGGGAATTAGACTTACCATCACTCGAAGCTAGAAGAGTGAGGGGGGATATGGTGACAGTTTTAAATTCCTTCATGGTTATGATAGAGTGGATAGGGATCGATATTTTGATATGGCAGGCTCTAGAACTAGAGGTCATAGTTTGAAGCTTCGTAAGAAAACTTCTTTGCAGGATGTAAGGAAATACTTTTTCAGTGTAAGAGTAGTTGATAATTGGAATTGGCTAAGCGAGGAGGTAGTTAATGCTATCTCAATCCATAGTCTTAAGGACAGGTATGATAAGTATCACTAAGTATAAAATGGAACCGATCAGGAGACGGGAAGATACGAGCTTTGGGCTCTTTCCCGTAAAGACAATTAGGTAACAATTAGGTAGTTACATGGATAGAGAAATGGAAGAGAATGAAACACTTAGAGAGGTAATAAGATCTTTAGAGGAAGCAAATAAAGCACAAGTGGAGAGAGAAAATGAATAAATAAGCTGGAATGTGAAAAGAGTGAATTAGAAACCAGAAATTCTAAGCAAGAAGATAACAACAAACAGTTGAATGATAACCTGAATGAATTAAATGTTAGACGAGATTGCAGCTTGGAATGTCCAGATAAAGGAAAACATCGAATGGTTTGAAAAAGAGTTTCAGGAGCTGAATACGGAACATGATGACATGAAAAGTTCCTTTGCTGATGCACTAATGGGAATGTGGCAGTAAATGAGGCGGTGAGGGTGGTGGCACTGGAAAACGTACACACAGTTGACTATAGAGAAACAGTAATAGAAAAAAAAGAAAGATATTGTGTTGGAAAGGGCTAATCCATTGATTAAGCAGGCACTTGATAAAGAGAAGACAGTAATAATCTCAGGCATAAATGAATCCCAGGAGTCAGAATGGCAGGGGAGACTTGAACAAAATAAAGCTCTGGTTTTAGACCTGATAAGGAAGCTTGGAGTAGTATGTGGTCCGGAGAATATTGTAAGCATTCACCAACTTGGTAAATATTCTAGGGAGGGCTAGGAGAGACCAATGAAAGTAACCTTTGAGAGAAGGGGCACAAGTTGAGAAATACTGCTGAGAAAAAATCTAAAAGACCTTCAAGAATTCAAAACAGTGTTCATTAGACCATACAGAACACAGGAAAAGATGGAAAGGATAAAAAAACTTGTTGCTGGATGCTTGAATGTTAAATGATGGAAGAAATGAAGAAGAGAAGAAAAATTTTTGTTTTAAAGCTCTTCCAGACAAAGGGGAGATAAAGAAGATAATGATAAAATATCAAGGGATTCGACCTCCATCAGATTGCTGTTCACAAATGCTAATGGAATAGCTGGTAAGGCAGTAGAGTTAAAAGATAGGATTCACAACAGTAAGGCAGTTACAGAGACTAAGTTAAGTGAGGACATAAACAGTGTCACAATTTTTCCTAAAGGCTTCAGGATATTAAGGGTTGAAAGATCTGAGAGGACTGGTTTAGGGATAGCACAGCTCATAAATGAAAGATTTCAGGTTGAAGTAATAGACTTTGCTATAGAAAGTGAGTTCAAGAAATTCCTATTGCTCGCATAAATACTGGGTCAGAGAACATAATAGTAATCGTTGTATATAACCCACCAAGGAACCAACATAGGCTAGAAGTTTATGAGGAAAGTCATATAGGTACTATTGAAACCATAAACTCAGTTGTTAGCATTGTATGGGAGAGAAACTGTAGGATTTTGATTATGAGAGTTTTCAATCATAGAGAGGTAAATTGGGTAAATCGTGACCCGCATAGTGGGGAGGACTCATTTGGGCATAAGATTCCCAGATTTCGTACAAGGGAATGTTCTACACCAACATGCACTGGAACCAATGTGTTGGATATTGAAAATATTGAGTATGAACCTCCAATTAGAAAGAGTGACCACTGTGTGTTGTTGATGGAGTATATCATCGAGGTTCTTCCTGAAAGTAGAGGCACTGAGGACGTGAGGAGGAAGTGTCCAAGAGGAGATTGCATCAAAATTGATGAGCATTTTGCAGTTAATACCTGAAGAAGCATATTTAACAACAAATCTGTACAAGGAATGTCTGACATCTTTTGTGAGGAATATGGGAAGATAGTATATTATTGCATATCCCACCAAAATAGGAATTATTCATGCCAGAAAGAAATGGTTCAATAATGAGTGTAAGAGAGCCAGGGGGTGGAGAGACAAATGCTGGAAAAGATATAGGAGGATAGAAAGGATAAATGCCTGGCAGACTTAAAAAAGAGCAAGAAATGATTACCTAAGTAAAATAAGAGAGACAGAGAGAGACTATGAAAGGGATATCACCAGGAATTCTAAAGAAAATCCCAAACTTTTCCACAGCTTTAGCAGAGGAAAATTAAAGGTTAAACAACAGGTTTAGAGCTAAAGAGAGTAGATGGAAGTACACTGAGATGGATGAAGAGATCTGTGAAGAATTGAACAAGGAATTTCAGTCAGTATTTACGGCAGAAAATACCCCACCCCCTCAGATTGCAGAGATAGGAGCTCATGGGCTGGTATTAGACCATCTTTTCAGCCACAGAGGTATGCAAAGCGCTGATGAAGAATACGCCCATAAATCTACAGGTCCTGATGATATATCCCCTTATGTTATTAAGAAATTTGCTAAATCAATATCGGCAGTACTATGTATCATGTTTGATAAGTTACTGGAATCAGGAGAGATTCCAAGATGCTGGAAGCAAGCGAATGTGGTACCTATCTTCAAAAAGGGAAAGAGGGATACTGCTCTAAAATATAGACCTGTTTCCTTGACTAGCATAGTTTGCAAAGTCATGGAGAGACTACTAAGAAAACACACCTCTCTTCACTTG
>JAXCGZ010011669.1:25000-40000 GCA_037179515.1 Halocaridina rubra | reverse complement strand
TCTCTCTTCACTTGGAATCCTTCAACTTTTTGTCAGTGAGGCAACATGGCTTCAGAGAAGGAAGATCAACAGTAACAAACTTATTAGAATTTTATGATGAGGTAAGCCAAATCTTACAGGAAAGAGAGGGCTGGGCAGATTGCATATTCCTAGACTTCCAGAAAGCGTTTGACACTGTTCCACATGGGAGACTTATTAGGAAGCTGCAATCAATGGCTAGAATAGGTGGAAATGTCTTGGAATGGATAAAAACTTACTTAGAAGGAAGGGAACAGAGGGTTAGAGTAAGACACTCAGTGTCTGAATGGAGAAGAGTTAGTAGTGGAGTTCCACAGGGTTCAGTTTTAGGGCCACTTTTGTTCCTTGTATATGTAAATGACCTACCAGAGTCTGTAAATTCATTCATGAATATGTTTGCAGATGATGCAAAGATTGTGAAGAAAGTAAAAAACGAGAACAATGGTAGAGAACTTCAGGAGGATCTAAATAATCTGCATGAGTGGTCAGAAAAGTGGCTAATGAAATTCAATACCTCAAAATGTAAGGTAATGAGAATGGGTACAAGTGCAAGAAGGCCCAAGCTTGACTACTCGGAGGCTGGAGTACAACTTCAAGAGACAGAAAATGAGAGAGATCTAGGAGTAAACATACTGGCAGATTTGTCTCCAGAAATACATATAAATGGCGTAGTAAGGGCAGCATATGCATTCTTATCAAACGTAAGGGTAGCCTTCAGGCACATGGACAAGGAAATGTTCAGAAATATTTATGTAACCTATGTGAGGCCAAAACTCGAATATGCAGCCCCCTTTTGGAATCCGCACTTGAAAAAGCACATAGCTAAGCTTGAAAAAGTTCAAAGACATGCCACGAAACTGGTGCCAGAAATACGCAATCTCGGTTATGATGAGAGGCTGAGGGAATTAGACTTGCCATCACTCGAAGCTAGAAGAGTAAGGGGGGATATGGTGACAGTCTTTAAATTCCTTCATGGTTATGATAGAGTGGATAGGGATCGATATTTCGATATGGCTGGCTCTAGAACTAGAGGTCATAGTTTGAAGCTTCGGAAGAAAACTTGTTTGCAGGATGTAAGGAAATACTTTTTCGGTGTAAGAGTAGTTGATAATTGGAATTGGCTAAGCGAGGAGGTAGTTAATGCTATCTCAATCCATAGTTTTAAGGACAGGTATGATAAGTATCACTAAGTCTAAAAATGGAACCGATCAGGAGACGGGAAGATACGAGCTTTGGGCTCTTTCCCGTAAACACAATTAGGTAATCACAATTAGGTAATCACACGCACACACACACACACACACACACATATATATATATATATATATATATATATATATATATATATATATATATATATATATATATATATATATATATATATATGGATTCGGTTTTACGTCACGAACTCCCTTTTCTACTAAGGGCTAGGACGGTTGCATTCTTACGAAGGACTTGTTTTGGCAGATGTAATCGTTACCCTGAGTGTATGCCATTACTAACCTCAGTCCGTGGCGGGGCGCGAACCCTCGACCTGCCGCCTTAGTGAGTGTGTGTGTAATTACCTAATTGTAATTACCTAATTGTGTTTACGGGAAAGAGCCCAAAGCTCGTATCTTCCCGTCTCCTGATCAGTTCTATTTTATACTTTGTGATATCATACCTATCCTTAAAACTATGGATTGAGATAGCATTAACTACCTCCTCGCTTAGCGAATTCCAATTATCAACTACTCTTACACTGAAAAAGTATTTCCTTACATCCTGCAAAGAAGTTTTCTTACGAAGCTTCAAACTATGACCTCTAGTTCTAGAGCCAGCCATATCAAAAAATCGATCCCTATCCACTCTATCATAACCATGTGTGTGTGATTACCTAATTGTGATTACCTAATTGTGTTTACGGGAAAGAGCCCAAAGCTCGTATCTTCCCGTCTCCTGATCGGTTCCATTTTATACTTAGTGATACTTATCATACCTGTCCTTAAAACTATGGATGGAGATAGCATTAACTACCTCCTCGCTTAGCCAACTCCAATTATCAACTACTCTAACACTGAAAAAGTATTTCCTTACATCCTGCAAAGAAGTTTTCTTACGAAGCTTCAAACTGTGACCTCTAGTTCTAGAGCCAGCCATATCAAAATATCGATCCCTATCCACTCTATCATAACCATGAAGGAATTTAAAGACTGTCACCATATCCCCCCTCACTCTTCTAGCATCGAGTGATGGTAAGTCTAATTCCCTCATCCTCTCATCATAACTGAGATTGCGTATTTCTGGCACCAGTTTCGTGGCATGTCTTTGAACTTTTTCAAGCTTAGCTATGTGCTTTTTCAAGTGCGGATTCCAAAAGGGGGCTGCATATTCGACTTTTGGCCTCACATAGGTTACATAAATATTTCTGAACATTTCCTTGTCCATGTGCCTGAAGGCTACCCTTACATTTGATAAGAATGCATATGCTGCCCTTACTATGCCATTTATATGTATTTCTGGAGACAAATCTGTCAGTATGTTTACTCCTAGATCTCTCTCATTTTCTGTCTCTTGAAGTTGTACTCCAGCCACCGAGTAGTCAAGCTTGGGCCTTCTTGCACTTGTACCCATTCTCATTACCTTACATTTTGAAGTATTAAATTTCATTAGCCACTTTTCTGACCACTCATGCAGATTATTTAGATCCTCCTGAAGTTCTCTACCATTGTTCTCGTTTTTTTACTTTCTTCACAATCTTTGCATCATCTGCAAACATATTCATGAATGAATTTACAGACTCTGGTAGGTCATTTACATATACAAGGAACAAAAGTGGCCCTAAAACTGAACCCTGTGGAACTCCACTACTAACTTTTCTCCATTCAGACACTGAGTGTCTTACTCTAACCCTCTGTTCCCTTCCTTCTATGTAAGTTTGTATCCATTCCAAAACATTTCCACCTATTCTAGCCATTGCTTGCAGCTTCCTAATAAGTCTCCCATGTGGAACAGTGTCAAACGCAATCTGGAAGTCTAGGAATATGCAATCTGCCCAGCCCTCTCTTTCCTGTAAGATTCGGCTTACCTCATCATAAAATTCTAATAAGTTTGTTACTGTTGATCTACCTTCTCCGAAGCCATGTTGCCTCACTGACAAAAAGTTGAAGGATTCCAAGTGAAGAGAGATATATTTCCTTAGTAGTTTCTCCATTACTTTGCAAACTCTTCTGGTCAAGGAAACTGGTCTATAGTTCAGAGCCGTATCCCTCCTTCCCTTTTTGAAGATAGGTATCACATTTGCTTGTTTCCAGCATCTTGGAATCTCCCCTGACTCCAGTGACTTTTTAAATATGATACTTAGTGCCACTGATACTGAGTTTGCACATTTTTTAAGCACATGAGGAGATATGTCATCAGGACCTGTAGCTTTATGAACATCTAAATCCATCAGCGCTTTGCATACCTCTGTGGCTGTAAGGTTGACGTTCTCTAATACCGGCCCTTGAGCTTCTATCTCTGCAATCTGAGGGGGTGTGGTATTTTCTACTGTAAATACTGACTGAAACTCCTTGTTCAATTCTTTGCAGATCTCTTCATCCATCTCAGTGATGCTTTCATCTGCTCTCTTTAGCCTTAAAACCTTTTCTTTTACCTTAAGTTTTCCTCTGATAAAGCTGTGGAAAAGCTTGGGATTTTCTTTAGCCTTCCTGGTGATGTCCCTCTCATAGTCTATCTCTGCCTCTCTCCTTTTACTTAGGTAGTCATTTCTTGCTCTTTTGTAGGTTTGCCAGGCATTTATGTTTTTTCTCCTCCTATACCTTTTCCAGCATTTGTCTCTCCACTCCTTAGCTCTTTTACACCCATTATCGAACCATTTCTCTCTGGCATGAATTACACCTACTTTGGTGACAGGTATGCAGCAATCTACTATCTTCCCATGTTTCTCACAAAAGATGTCATACATTTCTTGTACAGATTTGTTGTAAAATAAGGTTCTCCAGTCAATAACTGCAAAAAGCTAATTTATTTTGATGTAATCTCCTTTCGGATAGTTCCTCCTCATGTCTTCAGTGCCTCTACTCTCAGGAAGAATATCTTCAATGATATACTCCATCAACAACACACAGTGGTCACTCTTTCCAATTGGTGGTTCATATTCAATTTTTTCAATATCCATCACATTATCTGTGAATACTAGATCAAGTAGTGATGGCTCATCCCCACCCCTGGCCCTTGTTGGTTCCATTACATGTTGGTGTAGGAAATTCCCTTGTATGCAATCTAGGAATCTTGCCCCGAATGAGTCCTCACCACTGTGTGGGTCAAGATTTATCCAATCTATCTCTTTATGGTTAAAGTCTCCCATAATCAAAATCCTACATTTTTTTTTCCCATGCCATGTTAACAACTGAGTTTATGACTACAATAGTACCTATATGACTTTCCTCATAAACTTCAAGCCTATTCTGGTTCCTTGGTGGGTTATATACAACAGTTATTATAATGCTCTCTGACCCAGTATTTATGCGAGCAACAAGGAATTCCTTGAACTCACTTTCTATAGCCAAGTTTATTTCTTCAACTTGAATCCTTTCACTTATGAGCAGTGCTATCCCTCCACCAGTCCTCTCAGATCTTTCAACCCTTAGTATTCTGAAGCCCTTAAGAAAAACTGTGACACCGTTTATGTCCTCACTCAACTTAGTCTCTGTAATTGCTACTATATCTGCCTTACGATCTAGTAATAACAAACTCCAAACATATGATAACTAAGTGTGACGTAATGCCAAGCCCTATAGCAGACCACGAGGAAATTGTAACGTCCCTAAATATTCGCAAACCAAAGAGACAACCAATCTTTAAAACATTCAGATGCTTAAGAAATTATTCATAAGAATTACTTTGTAGTTTACTTATGAATGAAGTACATAAATTAAATGAAATTCTATATACCGATAATATAAATAAACAAGTAAGAATTTTAACCAGTGTCTTATCATCATGTATAGATCGATGTGCACCACTCGTGACAAGAGAAATATTTCGTCCCCCCGCTCCTTGGATAACAGATGACATAAAAAAACATTATGAAAGAAAGAGACAAACTACAAAATTAAGTAAAACTACAAAGAGATAATATCCCTTTAAGAGAAAAGTTTACAGAGCATAAGAAACAAGTAAAATCATTATTAAGTAACAGTAAGAAACAGTATTACAAAAATGAATTTCAAAACGCTAAAGGCAATATCTCTGATACATGGAAAATTGCTAAAACCATGCTTTCCAATAACTGTAATAAAAGTAGTAACATATCAATTATACCCGATGAGGTAGATGTAAGTGCTAAAGCAGAAGAGTTCAATAATTTTTTCGCTGAAGTGGGGAAAAAAACCTTTGAAAAAACAAAAAAAGAAATAATAAATGAAATCAGTAATAGTAATGGTGGTAATAATAATGATGATGGTAGTAGTAATAATAATAGAAATGTTGATAATGGTGTAAATAATAATGATGGTGGTAGTAATGGTAATGATAATAGTGATGATGGTAGTAATAATAATAATAATGTTAATCTTCAAGAACATAGTGCATTCAATAGAAGTAATGATGTCTTTAACCCTACTACAGTAGATTGTAATACAGTAATCTTAGTAATAAAAAATCTGAAAGACTCTAATGCATATGGATCAGATGGAATTTGTTTTCGTTTTATTAGAGATTCATTATTTGTAATAGCATATTATCTGACGGTAATAATCAATACTTCCATAGTTACCAATATTTACCCAGATTTATGGAAAAATCCCCATGTAATTCCTGGTTTTAAAAATGGAAATCCTGACGACGTCTCTAACTATAGACCAATCTCTTTACTACCAATTTTATCAAAGATACTTGAAAAGATTGTTGCAAATCAGTTAAGTGAGTTTCTTGAAAAAAATAAACTTATTGCAAAAAGTCAACACGGTTTCAGGCCAAAATTATCAACTGAAACTGCCTTATTGAAAATATCAGATGAAATATACAAAAATATAGATAATAAGAAAATATCATTGCTACTACTACTCGATCTTTCTAAAGCTTTTGATAGCGTACACCATACCATCTTATTAGAAAAATGCAAAAAAATGAACATTGATCCAAGCTGGTTCGAGAACTATTTAAAAAACCGCTACCAGTCAGTCAGAATAAAAGATGTAGTTTCAAGTCGCAAGAAGGTATTGTTTGGGGTCCCTCAGGGATCGATCCTAGGACCTATACTTTTTCTAATATATGTAAACGATCTAGTAAAATATTTACCTAACTGTTATGTCATTCAATATGCTGACGATACTCAAATCTTAATTGAAGGAGAAATTAATGATTTAGAAAATATTATTCGTAGAGCAGAAGAAATTTTGTATATGGCTAAACGTTACTTTCTAAAAAATGGTCTGTTACTTAATGAAACTAAAACCCAATCTATTCTTATCGGATCCAGACAATTATTATCAGAAGTTGATGACAATCTTCATATAAATTTTAACGGTAATATCATTAAGCCAATGAACTCGGTAAAGAACCTAGGTGTCTATTTTGACCGTTACATGAATTTTGAAATGCATATAGATGAAATTTATAAAAAAGTAATGGGTACTCTAATATATCTAAATAGGGTAAAAGACTCATTTGAAACATCAACTCGTATAATAATTGTCCAGTCCTTAGCTATGAGTTTAATTAATTACTGTCTCAAAGTTTGGGGATGTACAAATAAGACTCAATTACAAAGAATACAAAAGTTACAAAACTTTGCAGCACGAGTGGCTGTTGGCAATGTAAGAAAATACGAGCACATCTCTCCTGTTTTAAAAGATCTAGAATGGATAAAGATTAGAGATAAATATGTTTTTGATATATGTACCTTTGTTTTTAATATACTAAGAAACAATCTTCCTGATTGCTTGTATAATTTTTCTACAGTAAGCTCAGTTACCGGGTTAACTACCCGTCAAGGGGAAGATTTATTAGTACGAAGGTCTAAAACTGATATTGGCTCAAGAGATATAAACATTCGTGGACCTCATTTATATAATCAGCTTCCCAGAGAACTAAAAAATGCTGGTTCAGTGTATACTTTTAAATATAATCTTAAGAAGTTACTCTTAAAGGAAGATTTTACTTGTAAATTTTAATAGTACACCCATATTTGAATACCCAATGTACGTTGGAAATAAAGTCTTATTATTATTATTATTATTATTTTTATTATACTGTTGTGAATCCTATCCTTTAATTCTACTGCCTTACCAGCTAATCCATCAGCATTTGTGTATGACAATCTTAATGAGGCCCCATCCCCTGATCTTCTGTCATTATCTTCTTTATCTCCCCTTTGTCTGGGAGAACTCTGAAATGAAAATTTTTCTTCTCTTCTTCATTTCTTTCCTCATTTAAGCTTCTTGCCTCTTGCAACAAGTTTTTTATCTTTCCCATCTCTTCCTGTGTTCTGTATCGTCTAATGAACACTTCTTTGAATTCTTGAAGGTCTTTTAGACTTTTTTTCTCAACAATATTTCCCTACATGTTTCCCCTCTCTCAAAGGTTACTTTTGTTGGTCTTGGCTTTCCTTCCCTCGAATATTTACCTAGTTGGTGTATGTTTACAATATCCTCAGAACCACAAACTACTCCAAGCTTTCTTATCAGGTCTACAACCCTAGCTTTATTTTCTTCAAGTCTCCCCTGCCATGTTGGCTCCTGGGATTTGCTTATGCCTGAGATTACCACTGTCTTCTCCTTATCAAGTGCCTGTCTGATGAGTGGGTTTGCCCTTTCCATCACAACATTTTTCATTTTTTCGATTACTGTCTCTTTATAGTCAACTGTTTGTATGTTTTCCAGTGCCACCACCTTTACAGCCTCTTTTACTGCCACATTCCCATTTAGTGCATCAGCAAAGGAAGTTTTCATGGCATCATTTTCCATATTCAGCTCCTGGAACTCTTTTCTGAACTGTTAGATGTTTTCCTTAATCTGGACATTCCAAGCAGCAATCTCGTCTCTCTCAGCAGAGAGCAGTGAACTAACATCTAATTCCTTTAGGTTGTCATTCAGCTCTTCGTTTTTATCTTCTTGTTTAGAAATTCTAGTTTCTAGTTGACTCTTTTCCCCTTCCAGCTTCTTTATTCTTTTTTCTAGTTCCTTTCTCTCCTGCCCTTGTGCTTTATTTGCTTCCTCCAAAGATCTCATTTCCTCTCGGAGTGTTTCATTCTCTTTCATTTCTCCATCCATATTCCGATTTTTTTCATCAAGGCTTAAAACCATTGCCTCTAAATTCTTGATTTTCTGTTAAAGTCTTCTAATGGCTACCCCTCCTACCGACCCATGGGTGGGAGAGGTTTGGGACAGAGATGGCCTCATTTTTATGTTCTCCCTCTCACAGAATATAGAAAGAAGAAGAGAAAGAGAAAAAAAAGAGAAAAACTTTTATTTAAGCTTCACACAGAATTTTTATATCTCCATATAAGTGCTATTTAGTGACTCAATTTATCTCTTTTCTGGTAACACACATCTTAACTTAAAAATTTGACCATGGTAATTTAAGGATAAAAAGAAAAAGAAAAAATGCAACAAAACAAAAGTCAAACCTGAAGGAAAATTTGAATTTGTGTCTGAGGTGGCACCCACCTGTTTCTGCTATATATACTTCCTAACTGAGAAACTCACTTGCTAACCAAGATATGTTATCACAGGATTAGACTTTACATTTAACTCAATATATATACAAGATAAAAAAATAGTAAAAGAGATAGCTAAAAGAAAAGAAAAAAAATGAAGAAAATAAGACAGCTGTACTACTTGGCAACTTAACTCAGTACTGTTGACAGGTGGATATTTGGCATTTATTTAATTATTCAATTATTTCATGTATCAAACTAACTAACAAGTTAATGTAAATGGGAAGGATACTGATTTTAACAATATATGGAACCACAGGATCAGGTAAACGGCTTAAGAGCTTTCCCCAGTTTACACAAAAAATTAGGCAATGTGATGTGATGGCTTCACCTCTGGCAACTCTTCTAAATTTCCTTCAAGGCAGAACAAGACAGCAGCTTCTCTCTCCCCTCACGAAAATGTTCTCAATTTTTTCCTTTAATATTTTGGTCAGTCTCGTCATACAACAAATATAAGTTTTGTACTCACAATACTCTGCTGGATTTCAGTTTTAGGGAAATTATGGTAAAGTTTTCCACTAAGCACTTAGTCACTCAAAAACACAAGGAAAAATTCAAGAGATATTGGTGTGAGTGTGTATGTGACTGATATGTGTGTGTGATTACCTAATTGTGATTACCTAATTGTGTTTACGGGAAAGAGCCCAAAGCTCGTATCTTCCTGTCTCCTGATTGGTTCCATTTTATACTTAGTGATACTTATCATACCTGTCCTTAAAACTATGGATTGAGATAGCATTAACTACCTCCTCGCTTAGCCAATTCCAATTATCAACTACTCTTACACTGAAAAAGTATTTCCTTACATCCTGCAAAGAAGTTTTCTTACGAAGCTTCAAACTGTGACCTCTAGTTCTAGAGCCAGCCATATCAAAATATCGATCCCTATCCACTCTATCATAACCATGAAGGAATTTAAAGACTGTCACCATATCCCCCCTCACTCTTCTAGCATCGAGTGATGGTAAGTCTAATTCCCTCATCCTCTCATCATAACTGAGATTGCGTATTTCTGGCACCAGTTTCGTGGCATGTCTTTGAACTTTTTCAAGAGCTATGTGCTTTTTCAAGTGCGGATTCCAAAAGGGGGCTGCATATTCGAGTCTTGGCCTCACATAGGTTACATAAATATTTCTGAACATTTCCTTGTCCATGTGCCTGAAGGCTACCCTTACTTTTGATAAGAATGCATATGCTGCCCTTACTATGCCATTTATATGTATTTCTGGAGACAAATCTGCCAGTATGTTTACTCCTAGATCTCTCTCATTTTCTGTCTCTTGAAGTTGTACTCCAGCCACCGAGTAGTCAAGCTTGGGCCTTCTTGCACTTGTACCCATTCTCATTACCTTACATTTTGAAGTATTGAATTTCATTAGCCACTTTTCTGACCACTCATGCAGATTATTTAGATCCTCCTGAAGTTCTCTACCATTGTTCTCGTTTTTTACTTTCTTCACAATCTTTGCATCATCTGCAAACATATTCATGAATGAATTTACAGACTCTGGTAGGTCATTTACATATACAAGGAACAAAAGTGGCCCTAAAACTGAACCCTGTGGAACTCCACTACTAACTCTTCTCCATTCAGACACTGAGTGTCTTACTCTAACCCTCTGTTCCCTTCCTTCTGAGTAAGTTTTTATCCATTCCAAAACATTTCCACCTATTCTAGCCATTGCTTGCAGCTTCCTAATAAGTCTCCCATGTGGAACAGTGTCAAACGCTTTCTGGAAGTCTAGGAATATGCAATCTGCCCAGCCCTCTCTTTCCTGTAAGATTTGGCTTACCTCATCATAAAATTCTAATAAGTTTGTGTGTGTGTGTGTGTGTGTGTGTGTGTGTGTGTGTGTGTGTGTGTGTGTGTGTGTGTGTGTGTGTGCGTGTGTGTGTGTAATTACCTAATTGTGATTACCTAATTATACTTACGGGAAAGAGCCCCAATCTCGTAACTTTCCGTCTTGTGATCGGTTCCATTTTGTACTTAGTGATACTTATCATACTTGTCCGTAAAACTATGGATTTAGTTAGCACTAACTACCTCCAAGCGAATTCCAATTATCAACTACTCTTACACTAAAAGAGTACTTCCTTACATACTGCAAAGAAGTTTTCTTACGAAGCTTCAAACTATGACCTCTAGTTCTAGAGCCTGCCATATCAAAATATCGATCCCTATCCACTCTGTCCTAACCATGAAGGAAAATAAAAACCGTCACCATACCCCCCCTCATTCTTCTAGCATCGAGTGATGGTAAGTCTAATTCCCTCATCCTCTCATCATAACTGAGATTGCGTATTTCTGGCACCAGTTTCGTGGCATGTCTTTGAAGTTTTTCCAGCTTAACTACTTGTTTTTATCAAGTGCGGATTCCAAAAGGGGGTTGCGTATTTAAGCTTTGGCCTCACAAAAGTTACATAAATATTTCTGAAGATTTCCTTGTCCATGTGCCTGAAAGCTACCCTTACATATGATCAGAGAGCATATGCTGCCCTTACTATGCCATGTATATGCATTTCTGGAGATAAATCGGCCAGTATGTTTACTCCTAGATCTCGCTCATTTTCTGGCTCTTGAAGTTTTACTCCAGCCATTAAGTAATCAAGCTTGGGACTTCTCGACTTGTACCCATTCTCATTAACTTACATTTAGAAGTATTTAATTCTATTAGCCGCTTCTCTGGCCACTTATGTAGCATGTTTAGATGTTACTGAAGTTCTCTACCATTGTTCTCGTTTCTTACTTTTTTCACAGTCTATGCATCATCTGCAAACATATTCATGAATGAATTTACAGCCTCTGGTAGGTCAATTACATATACATGGAACAAGAGTATCCCTAAAACTGAACCCTGTGGAACTCCAGTAATAACTCTTCTCCATTCAGACACTGAATGTCTTACTCTAACCTCTATACCCTTCCTTCTAAGTTAGATTTTACCCATTCAAAGACATTTCCACCTTTTCTTGCCATTGCTTGCAGCTTCTTGATAAGCCTCCCATGTATGTATGTATGTATGTATGTATGTATGTATGTATGTATGTATGTATGTATGTATGTATGTATATATATATATATATATATATATATATATATATATATATATATATATATATATATTATATTATATTATATATTTTATATATATATATATTTATATATATATATATATATATATATATATATATATATATATATATATATATATATATATATATATATATATATATATATATATATATATATATATATATATATATATATATATATATATATATATATATATATATATATATATATATATATATATATATTATATTATATAATATATATATATATATATATATATATATATATATATATATATATATATATATATATATATATATATATATATATATATATATATATATATATATATATATATATATATATATATATATATATATATATATATATATGATTCTATTTCACGAGAAACACGCGAATATTATTCACATATACAGTATATGAATGATTGTACCATGTTGTTCCTAATGCGGATGACATCATCATCACCTTTAGGTAGTAACAGCTGTTGAATAAAGTATGAGTAGGTGCATCTTATGAATGATCAAGAGTGTTAATAATGATAATAATGATGATAAAATGTCTTTTTTCCACGAAGTATACTAGGGCATTCGTACAAAATATATGACAGTAGAAGGGACATTAGCAAAAAGTTTCACAACTTGGAATAATTATTACAGTATAATTGTGGATGTATTCTAAGGCATACATTCATTAAATATCATATGTTTACTAAATTTAGAGTTTTGCTTCTACAAGAACATCGTATGCATACAAACATATACTGGTTATAAGTACAGTAATGTATTTTTTTAATTACTGATATAGTTTCTATTTAATTATGTCCTCTGGCTTTCTGTTCCAAAGTTTTTACCCTTGACAGACATGAGTATTATCTGCAGTATGTTTTTCTTGCTCATGGAGTCACAAGTTTTTGTGTCTGCCATGTGTTTCTATCTACAGAACCGCTAACTGTATTTAATATTCATAACATATTCTTGTATAATACCTTTCATTAATATGTATAGAAACAGCACCACTTCATACATAATTAGGTCTTCTGCCTTGATCGAAATTAGCTCTCTATTAAATGGTGATGGCCATTCAGGCATTCTGCCTTTCCCAAAAGTGGTGTTAGCAGCAGAATTTTTCATCTAATGGACCTTCCTGACAAGCTTTTATTAGAGGCACTCTTTGGCCCGATTTCTTAAACAGTGTTAACCTAGGATACCATATTGTTAGTTAGCTAGACACATACAAATGGATTTCATAAACGCATCTGACGTAGTTCTGTGTATGGCTGGGATCCCTTGCGGGATCTTAGCCATACACAGAACCGAATCAGATGTGTTTATGAAATCCATTTGTATGTGTCTAGCTAACTAACAATATGGTATCCTAGGTTTACACTGTTTAAGAAATCGGGCCTTTATCGCTGAACAGTGTGATAAATAGCTAAGAACTAGAACCTCCACTATTTTCTTGCTGTGACTATCAAATTGTTTTTATTTTAATTTAGGAATAATTGCAATTTGCTTTACTACAAACATATTCAACATGAGTATGAAATTATAAATGACTAACATTATATTCAAAAACCTACCAGAAGGAAGTGCGCTAATATGGAAAAAATCCCACTTTCATTGCTAGGTCACTGAATACGCGATCTAGATATGCTCTTGTTCCACTAAATATGAGTTGAGATTTGCTTGAATTTACTCTTAATCCATTTGTAATACTTTTCTTTTTCTAACCAAAATAGCGAGCTTATACCATTACAATTACTGTTTGCATTTAATCATTTTTTTTTTACTAAATATTTTTCAAGCACTCTGAAGCTGTCAGTGTGTTAGAGACTGGCTTGCCATACCGCAGACTCAGAATTTGAGACCACCTCGTAAAAGGATATGTCATTACTAGTCCATCTGTCTCTATGGTGGAGGCAACACTACCCTCTCCTTATTATTTCCAGGTGAATTTAACAAAGAGTTATGCAAGCCCCATGGGTTTAGAGTTATAATTTTTTTTTTATGGTAACGATGTAACACATCCACTGAAACTATCTGTAGAATTATTTTGTACAGGTGATGAAAGAAATGATGAAGAAGATGAATAAAGAATATTATTAGCAAGTCAAATAAAAATTTTGAAATCTTACTCCCCTCACTCCTTCCCATTTCATCACCTTTAGTGACATGCAGGGGAACGCAGTGGTGGTATTCTTGTTCCCCTTTCCCCCCACAAAAAAAATTCCAGGGGAAGAGACTGCACAACATTAACAAAGAATAAAGACCATTATAAGAAGGCTACTACTATTACAACTATTACTACTACTACTACTACCACTACTACTACTACTACTAATGATGATGATGATGATGATGATGATGACGATAATAATAATAATAATAATAATAATAATAATAATAATAATAATAATAATAATAATATATTAATAATAATAATAATAATAATAATAATAATAATAATAATAATAATAATAATAATAATAATAATAATGAGCCTCTCTCTCCGCAGTGGAGGAGGATCAAATTTGGAACTGAAGCGTTCTCAGAAAACAAAATTAATTCTCATTAGCTATAATTAACCTTCACTTTGTATCATATATATATATATATATTATATATATATATATATATATATATATATATATATATATATATATATATATATATATATATATATATATATAAATATATAAAAGTTTTGTTTTATGCGCCCTGCCATATTTCTCATTTGTACCTCATCTAATAGTAATTATTTGATATATAGTCTAAATCAAACGGGACCCACTCCTGGAAAATTGTTACGTTGGTAAAAGTCAGGCAAAGAAGTTTATGGTTGATTATTAAGATCAAAGTAAAACCTGAGAGGAGCCGTTATATATATAAGAGACGAGACCGACATCTCCAATCATTGTTGCCAACTGTAAAGACATGTCCCTAAACGTAGGGACATCTGGTATTTTGCCATGGTCGTTAGGATGTAGGGACACCCTGGAAAAATAGCTAATAACGTAGGGACGTTTGAATTTTACTTAGCAAAAAATTTTTTTTTTTTATTATTGATTTGAAATAGATCATTAAACATTAGAATTCGCAACCTTTGCTCACTCAGCCATTGCAACAGCTACAAACAATATCATGATTGCAAACATTAACATGATTCAGAGACAAGGAAATACTGC
>JAXCGZ010011669.1:0-20000 GCA_037179515.1 Halocaridina rubra | reverse complement strand
ACATACAAAACTTATCAAAAATGGATCAGAAAAATATCAACATACAACAATCATTATACAGAAATATCAATATATTATGGCAACAAAAGACATTACAAATTTAATTTTTCTGGTGGCTTAATAATTCTCTTTGATCTCCGTAATACTGGAGATGGTGATACAATCTGTTTATCATTCGCACCACACCTTTCAGTTTCTGAGACTGTGTCTTTAGACTCAATACAATTACTATCAGGTTGAACTGAAACATCACACTTTTGTGAAGATACTTCAACATCATTAGTGGAACTAGAGGCATAGGAATAATTACTTTCATTCGAAGAACCTAAAGGCATTGGAGACTCTCTAGGTGTCTTAATACAAGTACCAGTAAATCTAGGCATAAGCTGATCATGATGCCTCTTCCATGATATATTACCAAAATCATGAACTTGCACCAAATAATTTCTTACACCAAGCACTTCAATAATTTTACCTTCAATCCAAGACTCTCCCTTCCCAAAATTTTTAGCAAAAACTGCATCACCAACATTGTACATATTTGTTCCTTCAGAGAAAACTTTCTTTGACAATTTTTCCAGGTCTCTGTCTTTGTTAGGGGAACATTTTACAGATACTAAAGTTGTTTTAAAACATCTTCCAAATAGTAACTCTGCTGGTGATTTACCTATACCACTATGCATACTCTTTCTTTAATTGTACAAAAATCTACAGATTCTAGTATTCAATGATCCACTGTTGAATTTACTTAAGCCCTCTTTTAAAGTTCGAACTGCTCTTTCCGCCAACCCATTAGATGATGGATTGTATGGGGCAGGAGTTAAATGTTGAATACCATTTTTCTTATAAAAAACTTTAATTTCCTCGGACACAAAATATGGAGCATTATCCGAGACAACAATGTCTGGAATACCAAAATTAGAAAATGTTTTTCTAAGCAATTCAATGGTAACACTTGAAGTCATTGAACTAGTAACTTGAACATCTAGAAACTTAGAATATGCATCTACAATTACAAGAAAATATTTGTTATTTATGGGTCCAGCATAGTCAATGTGAAGTCTTGACCATGCCTTATCAGGGGTAGACCATGACAACACAGGAGCTTGGTTTGGTTGAAAATTTTTAAAACAAACTGGACAATTCTTTGTAATTTCAGAAATATCTTGGTCAATTTTAGGCCACCAAACCCAATTCCTAGCTTCTGCTTTCATCACATTTATCCCATTATGACCACTATGTAAGTGCTCAAGTATTTTACATCTTAAGCTGGTAGGTATTACAATTCTGTTTCTGTACAAAATTACATTGTCATATAAACTAAGATCAGATTTAACAGAACCATATTCATGTAATCTCAAATCATTTGTAGACCAACCAAATCTTATATTATGCATGAGTTGACCCAAAACCTCATCTTTCTGAGTACAATTTCTGATTTTTGAAAAAGAAATATTTTTCAAAATCTAAAGCTTCAACTAACTTAATGTATTCATTTGGAGTCATGGATTTATGATCATCATCAATAGGCAACCTGCTAAGGGCATCAGCCACAACATTTTCTTTACCCACTTTGTAAGTAAGCTCAAAATCATATTGAGAGAGAAACAGTGCCCAACGCTGAATACGAGCATTGGCATTAGTAGGAATATGACGCCCTTTGCCAAATAAACCTAAAAGTGGTTTATGGTCAGTCCTTGCTTCAAATTGTCTTCCAAGTAAAAAATATCTAAAGCGATTCAACCCAAAAACTAAGGCAAGCCCTTCTCGGTCAATTTGAGCATAGTTCTGTTCAGCTGATGTCAGTTTTTTACTAGCAAAATAAACTGGTAATTCTCTTCCATCAATTTTTTGCAACAATACACATCCTACACCAATAGGAGACGCATCCACTTCAACAACTAGTGGACTATTACCATCATAATTAGCCAAAAGGGGACCTTTTGATAAATCCGATTTTACAATTTCAAAAGCTTTGTTTTCAAGTTCAGACCATTTAAAAACTTTATTCTTTTTTAGCAATTCATACAAGGGGGCCAGCTTGGAAGAAAAATTCTTAATGAATTTACAATAATATGTCAACATTCCAATAAAAGATTGCAACTCTGCAACAGAAGTAGGGGGTGGAGAATCTAGAATAGCTGACCTTCTTAGGGGAAGGTTTGATTCCTTCACCTGAGATACAAAATCCAAGATATTCTAAAGAAGAAACCTTAACAGCACATTTTTTTCTTGTTAATCTGAACATTATGCTCTTGCAAAATTTTTAACACTTCAATAAACCTGAGATCATGCTGCTCTTCAGATTCACCACTTACAATAATGTCATCCAAATAAGCATCAACTCCCTCTACATCTTTCAACAGGTTAGCCATAAATCTCTGAAATATAGCTGGTGAAGAAGAAAGACCAAAAGGTAATCTTTTGTACTTAAACAAACCTTTATGTGTATTTACTACTAAATACTTTTGGCTTTCTTCACTCACAGAAATCTGTAAATATGCATTTTTTAAATCAATAGTAGAAAAAATCTTTCCCTTACCAATAGATGCTAACAACTCATCTGTTTTAGGTAATGGATATTGGTCACATGATATACATTTATTCAATTCTTTAAAATCTCCACAGATACGTACAGACTCCTTATCCGATTTCAACACAGTAACAATGGGGGCAGCCCACTCACTATGGTTAACAGGCTCAACTATATCATCTACAATCAGTTTATTTAAAGCATCTTCAACTAAAGATTTATAGTGAATTGGAACTGATCTGTGTTTTCTGAATTTTGGAACTACATCACTCTTAACATGAATGTGAGCTGTAATATCTGAAATGGGTTTATTAGGATTAACTTCATAATCATTCAACAATTTTACCACAGAACCATTGACTTTAGAAATTTTAGAAGAATCATTAATACCAGACAAATAAATACCTATTTTTGGCATCAAATCTTTGCCACATAAGTTAGAATTATGATTCCCTACAACATAAAATGTCTGTTTCACTTGCAGAGAATTATAGTAAACATCCACTCCAACTTTACCCAAAACATTTATTTTGAGATCATCATAAGCATTTAACATTTTATTACAATCTACAATGGACAATCCCAAATTATGAACCCAATCTTTAGTCAAGGTACTCACAGCAGGAATTAAGCTAACATCCCACACTATGAAGCTGCTGGAAAGAGTGTTGGATAAAAGGCTGAGGGAGGAGACAGAAATTTGTAGTGAGCAGTTTGGTTTTATGAAAGGTCGAGGAACAATGGATGCAGTATTCGCAATGAGGCAGACAATGGAAAAATATAGAGATAAGCAAAGAGGGCTGTACATGGCGTTTATTGACCTGGAAAAAGCTTATGATCGGGTCCCGAGAAGCGAGGTGTGGAGGAGTATGAGGTCGAAGGGAGTGAAGGAGAAGTATGTCAAGATAGTTCAGGACATATACAGGGAAGCCACAACAAGAGTAAGAAGTACAGTTGGCACTACAGAGCCTTTTCAGGTGAAAGTTGGACTCCATCAGGGATCAGCTCTTAGCCCCTATCTATTTAACCTTCTCATGGATGTGATGGTGGAGGAAGTGACAAAGGAGGCACCATGGAGCATGCTCTTTGCAGACGATATTGTTTTGGTCTCCGAGAGCCGTGAAGAATTGCAAGAGAGGTTGGAGCTATGGAGGGGTTTGCTGGAGGATTACGGACTGAAGGTGAGCAGACAGAAAACGGAGTACCTGGAGTGCAATGTGACACAAGGAGGCGACCTGTTCATGCAAGACCACAAGCTCCCAAAGGCGGACGCCTTCAAATACCTCGGCTCCTACGTAACGAAGGATGGAGACCTAGAGAGAGAGATTGATCATAGGATCCAGGTAGCATGGAACAGCTGGAAGAGAACATCAGGGGTGCTATGTGACAAGAAAATCAGTGCTAGAGTGAAAGGAAAAGTGTACAAGTCAGTTGTGAGACCAGCGTTGCTGTACGGTGCGGAGACGTGGCCTGTGAAAAAGGTTCAAGAAAGGAAGATAGATGTCGCAGAAATGAGAATGCTGAGGTGGATGTGTGGGGTGACGAGGGAGGACAGGATACGAAATGACCAGATCAGAGGTACAGTGAAAGTGGTGGAGGCGTCGGCGAAAGCGCAGGAGAGGAGATTACAGTGGTTCGGTCATGTGAAGAGGAGAGATGAAGACTACGTGGGTGTGAGAGTGATGGAGATGGACGTGGAGGGCAGACGTAGACGAGGAAGACCCAAACTACGGTGGAAGGACCGACTGAAGGAGGATCTCAGAGAGAGACAGCTGGAGGAGGAGCAAGTGATGGACCGGAACCAGTGGAGACGACTAGTGAAGAGATGCGACCCCATATGAAAATGGGAACGCAAATAGAGGAAGAAGAAGAAGAAGACTCACAGCAGCACCTGTATCCACCTCAAAAGGTACAAACTTACCATTAACCAAAATATTCACTTCATCTTTACCAATAGCATTGACATTTTTTACTGACAACAGTCTTTCTTCATCAGTGTCACTGGAAACTGCTACCTTGTCTACTGCTTTAACTTTAACCTTATGTTTTTTCTCAGAAGCCTTATTAAAACTTTCTTTTACTGGCTTTGGCTTCACATTACCTTTGACATCTTTTGAAGCCTTCCAACAAACTTGTTTTAAATGTCCTTTCTTACCACATAAATTACATGTTAAATTCTTAAAGCGACATTTTGCACTATCATGAGGGTAACCACAGTGTTTACAAGAAACTGACTTACTCATGGGACCATTGGTTGGGGTTTTAACCTTTTGAACAACACCAGCCTTTTCAGAAACATAAGCTTGTTCAAAATTCAAAACTCTCTCAACTATTTGGATAGAAGACATAACCTTCAAATTTAAATTTTCAGCAACCAGATTTGAAAAATAAACCTCATTTTCAAGAGCCATAGACAACTGATCCTGCACACGAGAATCAAAGTTGCTACCAAAATCACAGTCTTTGGCTAGACACTTCAGGTCTGCATACAAATCTTTTAATGTCTCACCTCCTTTTTTCCTCCTTTGTTGAAAAGCCAATAAACTTCTATGATAACTAGGCTTTACATCATAATGTGCCTTAAGTAATTTGCATAAATCCTCATACGACTTAGTATGTGGTAAATCTGGGGCACAAATGTTTCCTAAAATAGCATAAACTTCAGTACCAATAGAAACCAGAAGTAATTTTTTTTTACTATTTGCCTCAGTTATTTCCAAATTTAAAAAATTTGCTTCCAACAAACTTAACCACAATTCAAAAGAAATCTTTGAAGGATTAAAATGATCAATGTTCACTCTGCGGTTAGCCCTATTTTCATTTTCTTGAGGCATGATTATAGGCTAAGTCACTGGGTGAACTGGTAATAATCTCAAAATACACAACATGCAATCATGGCACAGACAGAATAGGCTAAATATTATAGCACTGACAACATAAGCAAAACATCATAGAACTAGGCTAGGCCTATATGCAATTTGTTTTACTCCACTCCTCAAAGCACTGGGGTTAAGCACCATATGCTTACGGTAGGCTATGATCAATCAAGGCTACCGTCCACAAAACACTGGAAACAAGGTTACCGATAAACACAATTGGCCTACCATAGGCTATCATCAATCTAGGGTACACCTTGGAAAATAATCACTATAGCTTTCCAATCTTGAAAAAATCGTCAGCATTAGGCTTAAACAGTTATAATACGGCATCTATGAAGGCTCCAATGCTAACTGCAAAACTTGATCAAAACATGAGGGTGGCCACGGGAACGAAAATCTCGGAAGTCAGAAGCTTACCCAATTTACCGGTTACCTCAAAACTGCAAAAACTTCACTTAAATACTGCAAACCAGAAGTTCCTTTTGCTACTGCATTGGTTCCTTGTACCTCGTCGCCATTTGTTCCATACTATGGTTCAATAAAAATCGTGAGAAAAGTGGAGGTTTTATTGCTCAAACTTAGATGTCCGACATGGCGTGTTCTACTCAGTGAAAACAACAAAACAATAGCGCAATGCAAAGCGCACAAATTAATCAGCTCAAAAGTTATACATAACACGCATCTTTTAATGGAAAGGCAGAGATGCTGTAAGCAAGGTTGGCTGATGTAATATAAATGCAAAAACACTTAATTCTCTGCCTTATGAGGGTTGAGAGAGAGAGCTGGAATGAACGAGAATACTTGTTCAAAGCGTAATTTTATATGGTAAATTTGTGTCTTGATAGTACGGCCTTCCTGAAAAAAATGTCGGATATGCAAAACGAGATACTTTGTTGTTGCCAGGGAAGATATCAAGGAAGTAGCAGAAACAACAGAGGCATCTGTTATCTCCTTGGCCCTGCCAAATCATGTGCTTGGGTATGCCACCAGAAACGGCAACCAAGTAATCAGGATATAGGGCCAAATACTCCTTGTTACGAGAAATGACTAAAATAGATAGGAGAGTAGATATCTTTTTATCCCCTCCTTCCCATAATTTTATCATTTTGCTTTAGAGCACCTAATAGTAGGAACGAGGATGGATAGAGTATGATAAGGGCCAAATACCTCTCATTTCTGTGGGAAAGGTTATAAGATGGTGATGATATACTGTACTCACAAACTTTTGAAGAATATTCATTAATTTTGAATGACTGGATATTGATGCGTTGTTTGATGGAAGCAAAATTATATGATGCACATACATTTAGCTTGAAGTCTTGCTCATTATTGTTTAAAATCTTAAAAATTATCACTGCCTATTTGATCATTATATAAATATTTTTTTTTTTATTATTTACAGGTTGCATTTACTGGATGCCCTCTGAATAGAACGGATCTCAGGATGTAGGACCCTCGTCAGAGAACATGATATCTCCCGTTAATGCTACAATACATACATTTATGGCCATGAATGATAAGTATATGCTTCTGTATTTGTTGTGTTTTACTGTGTTACAGTGAAATAATGATTTAGAGGATTATTGAATCTCAGAGATATGCCTTGTATTTCAGGAAATGGCATGTACAACCACCTCACCAGAAACAGACGTACATCCACACCCGTCAAGCTGTAGTAACTAGAGAGGGAATGCAATCAATGCATCAACAGGGAGTGTGCTAAGGGATAGGTTCTCTTGATAGCATTATCTGATTGTACATATACATATACACATGCCTCATTCCCCCCTTGTGAAGGGGGTGACTGAGCCAAGAAACGCGCATTCACCACGATTCACACACACCTCAACCACTCCTCTCAGTTCCTTGGGGATAAAGGGTTGCCACATCTCCCCCCCTTCCACCTTGCTTGGGTCACCCATAAGGTAGACGGGCAAGGATATTCTATAATAGGGCCCGACAGCCACAGCTGGTCTACCCCCACCAATTCATCACATGGCAACTCCCCTCACACCCATCCACCACAGTTCACTGAGCTAGCATGTGCGAGAAATCACTTTGGGCAGCGTCATATATGCACAATTTTCCTCCACTCATTCCTATCTCTTGCACGCACTCTTCCCTGTTTCACTAACATTCCACGTGCATTCAGTGCTCTTTTCACGCCGTCCATCCATCTCATTCTAGGTCTCCCTCTTGACCTAACTCCAATGACTTCTGCACTCCTCACTCTCTTCACTATTCGTTCATCACACATCCTTTCCATGTGTCCAAACCATCTCAACACACACTGATCTAACCTATCCGACAGCTTCATTCCAACAACCGTTCTCTGCCTGACATCCTCATTTCTTACTCTATCTATTCTAGATACACCAATCATACCTCTCAAACACCTCATCTCCAATACATTCAACTTGTTCCTTTCATCGTCTCTTGCATTCCAAGTCTCTGCTCCTTACAATGCTGTCAGCACAATCACACCTTCATATATCCTTCTCTCTGCATTCATTCCCAAATATCTATTTGTCATTACACTTTTCAACCCACCTATACATTTACTAGTTTCCTTCACTCTGTGATTTACCTCTACCACCACTCGTCCATACCTTGATACATGCTACCCCAGATACTTAAAACTCTCAACTTCTTCAAGCAACTCTTCATTTACTCCTACATTCAGTCTGCCAACAATAACACTCCTCGTGCATTTCATGACTTTACTTTTACCAATACTCACCTGCATCTTCCTTCTTGCACACACACTAATAAACTCAGTCACCAAATGATTCAATTCATTTTTAGTATCAGCCACCAGTAAAGTATCATCCGCAAATAGCAACTGACTCAATTTCCGCAGCCTTCCATCCTCATCCACTAGTTCCAAGCCTCTATCTTATACTCTTGCATTTACTTCCCTTACCACTCCATCCATATACACATCAAACAACCATGGCGACATTACACATCCTTGACATAACCCAACATTCACCTCAAACCAATCACTCATACCATTCCCAACTCTCACGCATGCTTTGTAATATATTATTAAAAAAAAAGAAGTTATGAGAAAAAGCCATTGTATATTGAGATAGTATGAGGTCCTTACAGTAATATTAATGTAAATTTTTCTGTCTGAGTTGAGATTAGATTCCTGAAAATGTATCTCATTAGTCAGGTTATGCATCTATGTTGTGAACTTCTCAAATCCATATTCTTAAATATTTTCCTGATGCGGATAAAGTCATACGTAGTACAGTATTTAACATTTGATTCTTTACCTTTTCGTTTCAAAAGCACATTTTACAATATTTGTTTTGCATATTCCACTCAGTTATTACAGCATTCTATAAATTTTATATGTTTCAAATGTTCAAATGTATTGAATTTGAGAAGACTAATTACAGAACTGTAAATTATGTGTGTGAAATGTGTAATTTTTTGTACTGCTGGTGACTGGTTTTCTCCATTGCAATATCAGTCTGTATGTCATTTTTATTATCTAAGCACTCCAAATCATTGCACAATGCAAACTGGGTCCCACACTGAGGCTCTATTTCTAAAAAACTGGTTTTCAGTAAGTTTTGTGTGAAATACACTGCAGCTGATATTGAAAATGGGGAGATATTAGACACACATACTCAAGTTAACATTATTCAGAAACACCCTTAGAAATATAAAGAATCTATAAAGATCTTTAGATTACCTTCAAATTTCATTCATAATCAGAAACTTCTGAGTACCTTTGAAGGCTTTTCCCTTGTAAGATTTGCAATTTTACATAAATTCTCAAGGTACAATTTTAGTGACATACTGAAGGTCTTTCATGATTTTTTATGTTATTGTATTCTGAAGTATAGGTTGTTCCGATTTGGTACGTCATTATTTCAGTAGGCAGGTATGTTTCAGTTAACTCTAATATTGTTAGTAAGCATTAGTGCCCCTCTTCACATACTGCAAAATCGTATAACTAAGGTTAGTATTAATGTTTCCTATTTAAGAAGCCATTATCATTTTTTGTACTCTGATACTTTCGGTAGAGTACCTTCCTCATTTTTTAAGATTAAAGCTTTCAAAGCAAAATTTTATATGGCTACACTGTACCATAGCAGTAGAGTGCTCGATGTGGAAGGTGACGGACCCGCGCTCGAACCCATGGCTAGGCAGTGAGAAGGGCATCCAGCCTTAATTCCCAGCTTCGTATCCATCTATGACACTCCCAAATGGGGACTAATAGTGACATAAAAAGCTATATAATTAATTTTATTAATAGAATATTGTATTCTCCTACTGAAGTAATGCATATTAAAATACTTGTTCAGACATTGTGGTTGAGTTGTAAAGCTTTTGACTTTGATTTGTCAGGTTGAAGGTTCGTGGCCTGCCACAGTCTGAGATTAAAAAGGGCATTCACTTAGGGTAATAGTCTCATTTGCCAAAACCAGAGTCATTCGCAAGAAGGCACTGTCCTAGTCCTTAATAGAAAAGGGAGTCCGTGACGCAAAACCGGATTAGCGATCATCCTCCTTCTGAAATAATGCATATTAGAATATATGTTCAGATGTGATGTTAAAGTATTTGAATTCATGGGACTTATTCTTATGACTTTATGATCAGAAGAATAATTTTGAGGAATTACTTTGCTGTGTTTTGCAGAATGGTGAAGCAAACTTAGGCCTATTTATACCTTAATTTACAGCATACTATTTAAGAAGAGTAAATTAGTGTTTAGTTTTATTATTTTTCAGCCTTGTAATGTATAACTCATGAATTTCATATATAATTGTCACTCATACAGATGCTTTCATAGCAAATCATTAGTTAAATGCATTTTTGTGTTATTTTAATTTTATATCTGATTTTATTTTTAAGTATGCGGGAACCCAGATGGGCACAACAAAAATATGCTCTCTTTTTAAATGTAGTCTTGATATGAATTTTATTAGTTTTTATTTGATATCTGGAAGTTTTGACATCAGTGCTGGATTTAGTGTATGTCATTGTATGTGCTTTTTAGAGGACTTCTAGAGAGTATCGACAGTTTTGCTTTGCTTGTCTGTGATTTATCAACTCATGTATTTTTTTTTTTTTTGCATTTACCATTTAACAAATGAAATGGAGTATTCAGTAATTCACAACAGATGAAGTACTTTTTCAGTTTTTATATACTGTATATTATATTTTTTATTATTTACTTAAAATATGCAGCATTGGAATTATTGCCCATATAGAATGTATCTTTTATTCAGGTTATGCAGTTTAAATATCCAATATTTTAATTTTCACTGGTGAAAATAATATTAATTTGAGATTAATACATCATTGTTCGTGCAATTTGCATTTGATAGTGTGGTTTGATATCTGAAATCACTCATTGCAGTTATTTTCCTTATTTTATGGTAGATTTAGCAGAGTAATATTAAATACTGAATGGGCTTCAATTGCATGAACGCAATTTTGGTACTCTTATTATTTTTTTAATTAATAGCAGATTTCTGAAATTTGAACCTAACTTGAGAGTATTATTAATATTAATGCTCTGTGCTTCTAGTTCATAATATAACTTTGACGATATGCGTATTATTTTAGAGACTTTTTTAAGTTGCATAACCTAAAATGTAGTCAATTTAAGAGCACTATAATTGAAATGAAAACACAAAAGTTATTTAATAAGGTTTTGAAATTAGAAACAGTGAGTTGATTACTGAATGCTCTTTCTTATGCTTGTGTATTAAATTTCATATTGCTTTATGTTTTTCAAGACGTAACTGTAGAAGATAGATTACTAACAAAGGAAAGATAATGTGACCCTGTGGTCATGCCTCCTGAGTTGGCATGAGATGGGGAGTGGCAAGGGTAGGACTGCTGCTGGACTTCCTATCCTCTTCCTCTAGGAAGTCCGGCCTTAGAGTAAGGAGAGTCCCGTGGAGCCTTTCTTTCACCTATGATTTATTATAGTAGGTACATATCTAGCTTCATAGTATTAAAGAATGAAACAGCGTGAAGTGGTGAAAACCAAGTGTATTATATAAAGGAAGTAAATTATTTAAAAGGAGAAATTCAGGAAATCTCTGTGATATATGGCTATATGCTTGAAAAATAGACATGTTTGTTTTAATAGGAATCCATAGAGTAAATATATATAAGGTATGTTTATTATATAAGAAAATATGTTGATTTTTCTGTAATTGAAAGATATGATCATAATAGAAAGGCACTTTAAGAGAAGAGCTCCTGTTAGCTTGAATGATGAAGTGAAGATTTAAGGAAAAGTTTAACTCTTCTATTTACTTGAAATGATGTCATGTATATAGAATATAAATACTTGTGTGTTACTGTTTATCCAGTTCTATTCTTTTCATTAATTATGTACCAGGAAATATATATTATAGTGTCTTTAGTCACTTGTGAAAATTTTGTTGATATGCAAACGTGAGTTCTGTACTTTGATATGTAATATGTAAATGTGTATTGTTGCCTGTTGTTGCACTCTCTCTTATCTCTGTTTGTGATATATAAAAATTATCTGATCTCTGGTACTATAGAAATATGTATAATTTGAGTTGGGAACTTGAATATACAGCAAATCCAAATTAATGTATTAGATTAATTCTTAAAGTGACTACTTGTAAGAGGTCCAATGAATAATCTTGAAATTTTAGTGCTTAAGAAACCCCATCAAAATGTATATTACTCAGGGACCATTTCCATTATCATTATAAGAAAGAATCAGTATAATATTATATTACATTGAGTCAGTGTTTAATAATTGTTGATCATTCACAATTTGCACCCGCCTTCTATGGACCTAGAAAAGTTTCAATCATTTGCTTTACACTTAACTCAAAAGTTCTCCGGGGGGAGACCGGTATGGGGGTGAAGCTTTTGTATTCGCATTTGCAAACTCTTGTGGTTTTTTTATTCCGGGATGGGAGGGAAAACGGTAAAGTGACTTTGGTGCGTGACATCCATTTTTTTTTTATTAGTAAAAGGAGCCTAATTTGGCTATTTCTTAGACATGAATTTCAGCTGTAAGTATATTATTCATAAAAATTGATGTCATATTTATGGTAATTTATAATGAATAATCTGTTATGCTTTTATTAGATGTTAGTACACAACAGCCGTATGTGGATTTGTTAATAGAATAATTTTACATATCTTTGCTAATGCCATCTTAGTGATAGGGCAATGTTACTCACACTGCCTCTTCCTTAGTAGTCTTATATGATGCTTGACTTGTTTGTCTTTTCTTCGTCAGATTCCTTAATGTCACTGTGGCATTTTTCTTTATTTTATTTAGTGTTTATATTTTGAAATTGTGGAGTCTTCTTGTTTCTCATTTACTCTAGCTGCTTTGAAAGTAAAGTTGGCTGCTGTTGGTCATGAGTGTTATGCAGTTGTGAACTTGGCAGTCTTCAGTGCAGTAATTTCCATGTGTATTTATATAAGATGTCTGTTTTTGTTGTAGTTGGCTTTCCCTAAGCTGCCTGGCCAGACAGCCCCGAATCCCTAAGGAAGGCCTCTGCTGATCCCTCGCTTTTTCACAGTGCTATCAGGGAGTGTATGTTGTGTTCTTGGCGTATGTGGTTATGTGCGGTGCAGTCGTCCATAATGTTTTTGATTTTATAAGATGTGATACAGGTATTATTGACGGAGTTGTCTAGCCTCTTCTGATTACTCAGAATGGCTGAGTGGTGCCCACACTGTAGCCTGACTAGGGATTTTCTGTCATTACAAGGAAGGGAGGAATCAGAAGGAAGGATGTCGGGAGGTTGTGGATGCAGCTGCGTGTTGTCAATGAGTGACAAACTCAGTATCCAACACAGGTGTTCTTGAGCTCTTCATTAGAAGTGCTAAGGGATATGAGGGAGGAAATACTGTATTTTTCATGTGCTGTTTCCTACTAACTCAGCAGTCCATGTGAATCCATCATTTAATTTGTTAGGTTTCTGGTTAAATGGAATGAAGCTTTTATACACTATTCCATTCCTTTGCAGTTCCTCTACTCTTGAAATAATGATTAGGGTCATCATTAATATATACAGGTTAAGCAGTTACTCATTTAGTTTGAGAGTTACAAGATCATTATTGTATTTTTCTACATTTACATATTTATCTGTATTCAAAAGCTGCAATTCCCCTTTGTAAGGAGGGTGACTGAGTCAAAACACGCTCTCATGCAGTTTTTATATCATTACAGCCAACCATATACTTGCTTATATTACTCACCAACAGGGCCACTCGTCTTCCTCATCCTCTCTCTACTTCAGATCTTTACACCATTATCTATGGACTTTTAGGTGGCTTAGGAGTCCAATTTTGGCATGGAAAGCTCTTCTGCACTTAGGACAGGAAGCAACAGATGGCAGAATGAGGCTTGGATTTTGCTGCCTCTTTGTCTTCTCATTTCTTTCAATGCTGTGCATATGTTAGCGTCAGAAGTTGCTGCTCCTGTTTGATTGATGAATTACCTGTTTCCCATTCTTGGCATTGGATTCCCAGATGTTGTCAGTGTCACATATCTTTGTTAGTTTTCAGGAAATCTATGTATCTTTTCCGTTTTCCATCTCCTTTATGTTTGTCCTCTTTAAGTTGAGAGTAGAAAATCTTTTGTGGCAGGCGTTGACCTTTCCTCTGATCAATGTGACTGCTCCATATAAATGGTTTTAGATCATGAAGTCTTCATTGCCTTGCTCAGAATTCTGACACTGGTTCCTTGCTTAAGATTTTTCCATGAGAGTGGTGATGGATTTTTTCCTATCCCTTCAGATGTTGTCGGTATGTCGTCCTAGTTGCTGATGCATATGTTAGCATTGGGATTACCACTGCTTCGTACTCTAACATTTTTGTCTTCGGATGTTACAATCATTAAAGTTTTTGATCATAGAAGCCCAGAAAGTGTTCTGTTACATACATGATGTTGAATCTTGTCAAGGTCAGCATTAAAAAAGAGGTCCCTTCCAAGATATGGAAAGTAGTCTACGTTTTCAAGGGTTGTGTTCTCAAGTTCAATTGATGATTCTATTTGCTTTATTTGATTAGCAATCGTTACTAAATGATTTGAGTCCTATTGAAGTTGATGATAACTTTTATATCATAGTGTATTTCAAGTGGGGGGCCACGACAGCTAAGGGGTTTAGCATTCTTGACTGCGGAGTTGATAGCCTTTCGATCAAGACCACTGTGAGATGCTAGGAATGTGGCATCCAGTTTTTATACCCCAGCCACACTTTCTCTAGGATCTTTTGTCAGATTGATCCAGCTGACAGGCTGAATAGCCTACCTGTCACTGATCGACTCTTCCTATCTCAAGCTATGTTGAATACTCGTGGTATATCAAGTTTAGCAGAGACATTTAAAATATCTCAACTTGCTCAGAAATTTCATAAGGATTACTTTTCAGCTGCATCTTTAATAGGTCTTAAATTCATTTGAGTTCGTAAAGACCTGAGAATTTTTTTCTTCTTCTTTTTGTAATTCACAAGTAATGGAGGGCCTCTACAGACATTGCTCTTCAAGAAGTTTGTGATGATTAAGTACTCGTTTGATAGTGGCTATACTGCTGCTTAAGTGTATATTCCAAAAATAGCAAAAAGTAAGACATTGTTCATCTGAGAATATGATGATAATGATTGTATTTTTGTAAATAAAACAACTTTTGCTCTCTTCTAATTTCGATATTAGGCAATGCCAGGCTCATATCCACATAGGAAGAGAGAGAAGTCATTGCCGTTTATAGTTTATTTTCAAGGTTTAGGATGGAAAAGTGATATTAGTGAGAAAATTCTTCTCATCACTTGAGTTCCATAAAACTGATTTTTTTATCCTTCCCCTGTTTTGACTCCCCTTAGCATGTTGAATAGTCTGCTCTTTGATTTTATATATTTTACGTTTTTCTTTGCCTCCATTGAAGACACGGACTTGCAGCTGACATATATATTTTATCAGTAGATCTAATACAGTAATTCTCTCTCTTGTTATCTCATTTATTTTTATAACTTTATGGTTAAGCATGGACTTGCAACTTTCATTCTCGTATTTTCAGTTTGTCCTTTCCTTTTATTTTGTTTTGCCTATTGTATCTTTTCTTTACCTTTCTGGGAGACATGGACTTCCATATGCCATTCAGCTTTTAGTATCTATTCCTTATTGCTTATTTAGTATTGTTTCTCATGTCTTTCTTTTTGTTTCTACAAATAAGGACTTGTGACTGTCACATGTGAATTTTTCAGACAAACTTTTATTTGTCACTTTCTTTGCATCATGTGTATCTTATCTGTGTTGCACAGGGTTGCAGCTGTCATTTATATTTTATCAGTCTATCTTAACCTGTCATTTTATTAGTTATTCTAGCTATTATAACATACGCAGATTTTGTCTTTCATTTTTAGTTGCTCTATACCTGTTTGTTTTGTATTCACAATGTTATTGTAGCTGATACATTGAAACTGTCATATATATTTTTCATTCACTTCTTTCATATCATGCTTTGGTTGCTTGCCTTATGCTGATGTAAGTTTCTTGTCAGAAGCATCTTTTTTTTTTTTAATGGATGGATCAGGACTTAAATGATTTTATTTGGAAAGTTGTCGGTATTTTTCTATTTGACAAAATACAAGAGCTCTTCTACTTACGAACGAGTTATCTTCCAAATGGCTGTTCGTATCTCCAGGTCCTCTGTACTTTGATTATTTTTTCTGTCTGTCGTTTTCCTTTGTGTAAAATTACCTCATCTCTGCCTTGTCCTTAACCTTTTTCTTTTATTTCGTCTTGGTGTTTTCTCCTGCCCGGGCCTTTATTGATGAGAGCAGTATTTGCCTGCTCCAGTGTCACACTCATAGATATATATATATATATATATATATATATATATATATATATATATATATATATATATATATATATATATATATGTATGTATGTAGTCGCCGTGGCTCAGTCGGTAGCGTCTCCAACTCTGAGGCGTCAGGTTGAGGGTTCGTGCCCCGTCACGGTCTGAGGTTAGCAAGGGCATGCACTCAGCGCAAGGATTGCATCTGCCAAAACAAGTCCTTCGCAAGAAGGCAACCGTCCTAGCCCTTGGTAGATAAGGGAGTCCGTGACGTAAAACCGGAACTGAACTGATATATATATATATATATATATATATATATATATATATATATATATATATATATATATATATATAATATATATATATATAATATATATATATATATAATATATATATATATAATATATATATATATATATATATATAATATATATATATATAATATATATATATATATATATATATATATATATATATATATATATATATATATATATATATATATATATATATATATATATATATATATATATATATATATATATATATATATATATATATATATATATATATATATATATATATATATATATATATATAATATATATATATATATATATATATATATATATATATATATATATATATATATATATATATATATATATATATATATATATATATATATATATATATATATATATATATATATATATATATATATATATATATATATATATATATATATATATATATGAGTGTACAAACATTGGAACCATCCGTAACTCGCAGCATACTAATAATAAGCTGCATGCTTGTTTCTCCGAATGTTTCTATGTCATGTTTGTAAGTAAAGGAGCGTCTGTGTTAAGGAAATGTTGAAGTGTTGATTGTTGTGTTTAAGCATATTTATGGCACTGATTTCATTCTCTCCTCTACTCTTGATCTCCAATGAATGGCTCACCTACAAAATGGCATTTTGGAGGAAAAAGGCCCTTTATGCAATGCTATTTCACTCTACTTTTTTGTACCAATGGTTCAAGAGCCACATTTATTTCTTGACTGTTGCTATTAAGCAATTTTTAGTACAACTTAAGTCACACGAAATTTTTGCAACTGGTAACAGACTATTATGTAGTGGAGTAAATATTCTTTTTAAGTAACTTTGACAGTTGCATGAATACCTTTATAGGTGTATTGCAGCTAGACAAAACTGGAATGAATGGATTACTTTTACAATAGTATTGACGTGTAAAGAGACTTGTCAGACCATGGTTGAACATGCAGAAAAGGCTTTGATTTCCATTTGCGATGGAAACTTGAGCTCCGGGCTTTTCTTTTTTTTTTTTTTTTGCTTCTGTTAATTGTTAAAGAATTATTATAATGAGAGTGAAAAACCATCAAAGGCTACATATAATTCCTTTTCGAGTCTGCCCGTATGACCTGAGTAAAAAAAAAAATTCTTATGCCATATATGCCCTCATCTTAATGTCTGAAAGTGTTGTCCTCTGATTGGAACTGCCTACAAATACAGTACAGTATTTGAATATATGAAGATTTGTTTCGTGTCTGCATATTTGAGTTTTTTCTGGTTGCTGTGTAGTTTTTGAGAGGTTGTTATGGCTGGTCTTTGTGAACTTTTAAGTCCCAAGTCTTCTTATAAGGAAGTCACAGTTTGTATTCCTACGATATATTTGATTCAGAACCATGGTTCAGGGCACATATAGCAGATTATATATTGTAAATTGACATGTAATAAAAATGCTGAAGTTTTTTTAGGCTAAATATTTTCTCATATTTCGAAATAAAAATAAAAAATTTGCAGCTGTTGATTGCATGATAAGGTATTTTAATAACTGAAGTAAAACATGGGCTGTTCACATCATCCTAAGTCAGACAGCGTTTGTAGGTGTGAAGGCGACGTTAGTCCGACTTGGCGGCTTAAAAGTTTGGGGATGTAGACTTGAGCTGTCAGGATTGTTCTACTTACGAAGTACAACCCGCGGTTTCTTGATCGCCCTGGCATATGGCAAAACCTCATTGAGAGATGAAGAATATGGGGATTGACTCCCAGTACTGCCCCCTGGGGGATTGTTGGGATCATTTGTAAATGAAATGGCTCAGAAACGGTGACCTAGACTCATGAAGGTTAATTGTAAATAAATCAACAATGATTAGTAGTGTTACTAGTTAGCCTTCTTAGGCTTTTTTTTTATATTTGATGAAGCCCTTAGATGAGGTCCACTTTGGTAGGGTTACTCTTGAGCAGATATTAATACTTCCTAAATAATACTGATGTAGGCAGTGCATTTCAGGTACGTCTTGGATTTGCTATACTGTATTCATTTTCTCATTCACATCATAATTGTATTGGATGTATTTATAATGTAGTTAAATAAATTACGAGAAAAAAACAAACAAAAATAATCCACGATGATGAGTCAAATTCATCCTCTTGAGTAGGAAGGGCCTATTGGCCTCTTATGACCTACCTCCATATTGAGAGAGGACATCACTGACTGAGTGGTAATATTTTTTTGTATGTTCTTTTACTTGTAGTCATGTATAATTAGTAAAGAGATCATGATAATTTAATATATGCCGTTTTCTGTCTCTTACTAAATATATTTAACCTTATTACTCCTTTATTTTTCTCTCCAGTTACCTCTTTAGATCTCTGTACTCTACCCTTTGCAACAATTCACGATTTATAGATTATATTCGGTGGATATAAAGTTCACCTGCAGTGTTATACTGTGGTTGTCCAAACAACAAAACACATTTATGTATTACATATTAAACAGAACTTGTATTTAGATATCAATAGAATTTTTCACAAGTCACTAAAGACAACGTCGCCCCTACCAAAAACTTAAAATATAAATTTTCTAGTACACAGTAATGAAAGGATTATCACTGGGTAAACAATAAAAACATAAGTATATATATATATATATATATATATATATATATATATATATATATATATATATATATATATATATTATATATATATATATATATATATATATATATATATGATGCCGTTTGAAGTACAGAAATTAGAAGTGTTAAACAACTTCCCCTTAGTTCTTCACTTCATCATTCAAGCTAACAGGAGCTCTTTTCTTAAAGTGCCTTTCTATTATGATCATATCTTTCAATTACAGAAAAATCAACATATTTTCTTATATAATAAACACACCTTATATATATATATTTACTCTATGGATTCCTATTAAACATGTTTATTTTTCAAGCATATAGCCATATATCACAGAGATTTCCTAAATTTCTCCTTTTAAATAATTTACCTCCTTCATATAATACACTTGGTTTTTACTACTTCATGCTGTTTCATTCTTTAATACTATGAAGCTAGATATGTACCTACTATAATAAATCATAGGTGAAAGAAAGGCTCCACGGGACTCTCCTTACTCTAAAGCCGGACTTTCTAGAGGAAGAGGATAGTTAGTCCAGCAGCAGTCCTACCCTTGCTGCTCCCCATCTCATGCCTACTCAGGAGGTATGACCACAGGGAAAATAATTTGTAATAAAAGATGTAAATAAAACACGTTATTATATTCAGCTTTTTATTTTGAATCACAGAGTGTCCGGTTCAACATAAATTCTTCCCCAGATAAATATGTACTGTTAGCCCACCTCATAGCTGCTGTCTTTTAGATGTTGAGCCTTACATTTATATTATATTGCCCTCCTCTCTCTGCGAGCGAATAATGGAGTATAT